>CAKAJE020000507.1:0-24885 GCA_916610135.2 Macropis europaea | reverse complement strand
ATCACAATTGTTCTATTTACGTCGCTCGTATTTCAGATAGCTTATTGTGCTTAGCGGCATCTCAAAGCGCATGAAATGACGAGTGAAATGCACTATTAAACTTCTAGGGTAGGGCGAACAGAGACCCGATTAGATCATTTTACATTAAGGTTAATATAAGTATTCAGCGAGATTCTAGCACATTTATTCAACTTACGTCGTTCCTATTTCAGATAGCGTACTGGGCTAGGCGGCATCTTAAAGCGCGTGGAATGGCGAGTAAAGTGCACTATTAAACTTCTATGATAGGGCAATCAGAGACCCGATTAGATCATTTTATATATTGGTTAATATAAGAATTCAACGAAATTCTATCACATTTGTAAAATTTACGTCGCTCCTATTACAGATAGCTTATTGGGCTTAGCGGCATCTCAAAGCGCATGGAATGACGAGTGAAATGCACTATTCAACTTCTAGGGTAGGGCAAACAGTGACGCGATTAGATCATTTTATATTATGGTTAATTTAAGAATTCAGCAAAATTCTATCACATTTGCTCAATTTACGTCGCTCCTATTTCAGATAGCGTATTGGGCTAAGCGGTATCTCAAAGCGCATGAAATGGCGAGTAAAATGCAATACTAAACTTCTAGGATAAGGCAAACAGAGACCCGATTAGATTATTTTATATTACGGTTAATATAAGAATTCAGCGTAATTCTATCACATTTGTTCAACTTACGTCGCTGCTAATTTAGATAGCGTACTGGGCTAGGCGGCATCTTAAAGCGCGTGGAATGGCGAGTAAAATGCACTGCTAATCTTCTATGATAGAGCAATCAGAGACCCGATTAGATCATTTTATATTTTGTTTAATATAAGATTTCAGGGAAATTCTATCACATTTGTTTAATTTACGTCGCTCCTATTTCAGATAGCGTATTGGGCGAAGCGGCATCTCAAAGCGCATGAAATGGCGACTAAAATGCACTATTAAACTTCTAGGGTAGGGCAAGCGGCGACCCGATTAGATCATTTTATATTATGGTTAATTTAAGAATTCAGCAAAATTCTATCACATTTGTTCAACTTACGTCGCTCATATTTCAGATAGCGTACTGGGCTAGGCGGCATCTTAAAGCGCGTGGAATGGCGACTAAAATGCACTACTAATCTTCTATGATAGGGCAATCAGAGACCCGATTAGATCATTTTATATTTTGGTTAATATAAGAATTCAGCGAAATTCTATCACATTTGTTCAACGTACGTCGCTCCTATTTCAGATAGCGTATTGGGATAAGCGGCATCGAAAAGCGCATGAAATGGCGAGTGAAATGCACAATTAAACTACTAGGGTAGGGCAAACAGAAACCCGATTAGATCATTTTATATTGTGGTTAATTTAAGAATTCAGCAAAATTCTATCACATTTGTTCAACTTACGTCGCTTCTATTTCAGATAGCGTATTGGGCTAAGAGGCATCTCAAAGCGCATGAAATGGCCAGTAAAATGCACTATCAAACTTCTAGGATAAGGCAAACAGAAACCCGATTAGATCATTTATATTACGGATAATGTAAGAATTCAGCGCAATTCTATCACATTTGTTCAACTTACGTCGCTCCTATTTCAGGTAGCGCACTGGGCTAGGCGGCATCTTAAAGCGCGTGGAATGGCGAGTAAAATGCACTATTAAACTTCTAGGATAAGGCAAACAGAGACCCGATTAGATCATTTTATATTACGGTTAATATAAGAATTCAGCGAAATTCTATCACATTTGTTCAATTTACGTCGCTCCTATTCCAGATAGCGTATTGGGCAAAGCGGCATCTCAAAGCGTATGAAATGGCGAATAAAATGCACTATTAAAGTTCTAGGCTAGGGCGAACAGAGACCCGATTAGATCATTTTACATTATGATTAATAAAAGAATTCAGCGAAATTCTATCACATTTGTTCAACTTACGTCGCTCCCATTTCAGATAGCGTACTGGGCTAGGCGCCATCTTAAAGCGCGTGGAATGGCGAGTAAAATGCACTGCTCAACTTTTATGATAGGGCAATCAGAGACCCGATTAGCTCATTTTATATTTTGTTTAATATAAGATTTCAGGGAAATTCTATCACATTTGTTCAATTTACGTCGCTCCTATTTCAGATAGCTTATTGGTCTAAGCGGCATGTCAAAGCGCATGAAATGACGAGTGAAATGCACTGTTAAACTTCTATGATAGGGCAATCAGAGACCCGATTAGATCATTATATATTTTGTTTAATATAAGATTTGAGGGAAATTCTATCACATTTGTTCAATTTACGTCGCTCCTATTTCAGATAGCTTATTGGGCTAAGCGGCATCTGAAGGCGCATGAAATGGCGAGTAAAATGCACTATTAAACTTCTAGGGTAGGGCAAACAGAGACCCGATGAGATCATTTTATATTATGGTTAATTTAAGATGTCAGCAAAATTTTATCACATTTGTTCAATTTACGTCGCTCCTATTTCAGATAGCGTACTGGGCTAGGCGGCATCTTAAAGCGCGTGGAATGGTGAGTAAAATGCACTATTAAACTTCTAGGGTAGGGCAATCAGAGACCCGATTAGATCATTTTATATTTTGGTTAATATAAGAATTCAACGAAATTCTATCACATACGTTCAATTTACGTCGCTTCTATTACAGATAGCTTATTGGGCTTAGCGGCATCTCAAAGCGCATGAAATGACGAGTGAAATGCACTATTAAACTTCTAGGGTAGGGCAAACAGAGACCCGATTAGGTCATTTTATATTATGGTTAATTTAAGAATTCAGCAAAATTCTATCACATTTGTTCAATTTACGTCGTTCCTATTTCAGATAGCGTCCTCGGCTAAGCGGCATCTAAAAGCGCATGAAATGGCGAGTATAATGCACTATTATACTTCTAGGATAAGGCAAACAGAGACCCGATTAGATCATTTTATATTACGGTTAATATAAGAATTCAGCGTAATTCTATCACATTTGATCAACTTACGTCGTTCCTATTTCAGATAGCGTACTGGGCTAGGCGGCATCTTAAAGCGCGTGGAATGGCGAGTAAAGTGCACTATTAAACTTCTATGATAGGGCAATCTGAGACCCGATTAGATCATTTTATATATTGGTTAATATAAGAATTCAACCAAATTCTATCACATTTGTAAAATTTACGTCGCTCCTATTACAGATAGCTTATTGGGCTTAGCGGCATCTCAAGGCGCATGGAATGACGAGTGAAATGCATTATTAAACTTCTAGGGTAGGGCAAACAGTCACGCGATTAGATCATTTTATATTATGGTTCATTTAAGAATTCAGCAAAATTCTATCACATTTGCTGGATTTACGTCGCTCCTATTTCAGATAGCGTGTTGGGCTAAGCGGTATCTCAAAGCGCATGAAATGGCGAGTAGAATGCAATACTAAACTTCTAGGATAAGGCAAACAGAGACCCGATTTGATCATTTTATATTTTTGTTAATATAAGAATTCAGCGAAATTCTTTCACATTTGTTCAATTTACGTCGCTCATATTTCCGATAGCGTATTGTGCTAAGCGGCATCTCAAAGCGCATGAAATGACGAGTAAAATGCACTATTAAACTTCTAGGGTAGGGCAAACAGAGACCCGATTAGATCATTTTATATTTTGGTTAATATAAGAATTCAGCGAAATTCTATCACATTTGTTCAATTTACATCGCTCCTATTTCAGATAGCGAATTGGGCTAAGCGGCATCTCAAAGCGCATGAAATTACGAGTAAAATGCACTATTAAACTTCTAGGGTAGGGCAAACAGAGACCCGATTAGATCATCTAATATTATGGTTAATTTAAGAATTCAGCAAAATTCTATCATATTTGTTCAATTTACGTCGCTCCTATTTCAGATAGCGTATTGGGGTAAGCGGCATCTCAAAGCGCATGAAATGGCGAATAAAATGCGCTATTAAACTTCTAGGCTAGGGCGAACAGAGACCCGATTAGATCATTTTACAATATGGTTCATAAAAGAATTCAGCGTAATTCTATCACATTTGTTCAACGTACGTCGCTCCTATTTCAGATAGCGTACTGGGCTAGGCGGCATCTTAAAGCGCGTGGAATGGCGGGTAAAATAGACTATTAAACTTCTATGATAGGGCTATCAGGGACCCGATTAGATCATTTTATATTTTGGTTAATATAAGAATTCAGCGAAATTCTATCACATTTGTTCAACTTACGTCGCTCCTATTTCAGATAGCGTATTGGGCTAAGCGGCATCTCAAAGCGCATGAAATGACGAGTGAAATGCACTATTAAACTTCTAGGATAAAGCAAACAGAGACCCGATTAGATCATTTTATATTTTGGTTACTATAAGAATTCAGCGAAATACTATCACATTTGTTCAATTTACGTCGCTCCTATTTCAGATAGCTAATTGGGCAAAGCGGCATCTCAAAGCGCATGGAATGGCGAGTAAAATGCACTATTAAACTTCTAGGGTAAGGCAAACAGAGACCCGATTAGATCATTTTATATTATGGTTAATTTAAGAATTCAGCGAAATACTATCACATTTGTTCAATTTACGTCGCTCCTATTTCAGATAGCTAATTGGGCAAAGCGGCATCTCAAAGCGCATGAAATGTCGAGTGACATGCACTATTAATCTTCTAGGGTAGGGCGAACAGAGACCCGATTAGAACACTTTACATTAAGGTTAATATAAGAATTCAGCGAAAGTCTCTCACATTTGTTCAATTTACGTCGCTGATATTTCAGATAGCGTATTGGGCTAAGCGGCATCTCAATGCGCATGAAATGGCGAGTAAAATGCACTATTAAACTTCTAGGATAAGGCAAACAGAGACCCGATTCGATCATTTTATATTACGGTTAATATAAGAATTCAGCGTAATTCAATCACATTTGTTCAATCTACGTCGCTCCAATTTCAGATAGCGTACTGGGCTAGGCGGCATCTTAAAGCGTGTGGAAAGGCGAGCTAAATGCACTATTAAACTTCTATGATAGGGCAATCAGAGACCCGACTAGATCATTTTATATTTTGGTTAATATAAGAATTCAGCGAAAGTCTCTCACATTTGTTCAATTTACGTCGCTGATATTTCAGATAGCGTATTGGGCTAAGCGGCATCTCAACGAGCATGAAATGGCGAGTAAAATGCACTGTTAAACTTCTAGGGTAGGGCAAACAGAGACCCGATTAGATCATTTCATATTGTGGTTTATTTAAGAATTCAGAAAAATTCTATCACATTTGTTCAATTTACGTCGCTGATATTTCAGATAGCGTATTGGGCTAAGCGGCATCTCAAAGCGCATGAAATGACGAGTGAAATGCACTATTAATCTTCAAGGGTAGGGCGAACAGAGACCCGATTAGAACATTTTACATTAAGGTTAATATAAGAATTCAGCGAAATTCTCTCACATTTGTTCAATTTACGTCGCTCCTATTTCAGATAGCTTATTGGGCAAAGCGGCATCTCAAAGCGCAAGAAATGGCGAGTAAAATGCACTATTAAACTTCTAGGGTAGGGCAAACAGAGACCCGATTAGATCATTTTATGTTATGGTTAATTTAAGAATTCAGCGATATTCTATCACATTTGTTCAATTTACGTCGCTCCAATTTCAGATAGCGTACTGTGCTAGGCGGCATCTTAAAGCGCGTGGAAGGGCGAGTAAAATGCACTTCTAAACTTCTATGATAGGGCAATCAGAGACCCGATTAGGTCATTTAATATTATGGTTAATTTAAGAAATCAGCCAAATTCTATCACATTTGTTCAATTTACGTCGCTTCTATTGCAGATATCGTATTGGGCTAAGCGGCATCTCAAAGCGCATGAAATGGCGAGTAAAATGCACTGCTAAACTTCTAGGGTAGGGCGAACGAAGGCCCGATTAGATCATTTTACATTAAGGTTAATATAAGAATTCAGCGTAATTCTATCACAATTGTTCAACTTACGTCGCTCCTATTTCAGATAGCGTACTGGGCTAGGCGGCATCTTAAAGCGCGTGGAATGGCGAGTAAAGTGCACTATTAAACTTCTATGATAGGGCAATCTGAGACCCGATTAGATCATTTTATATATTGGTTAATATAAGAATTCAACCAAATTCTATCACATTTGTAAAATTTACGTCGCTCCTATTACAGATAGCTTATTGGGCTTAGCGGCATCTCAAGGCGCATGGAATGACGAGTGAAATGCATTATTAAACTTCTAGGGTAGGGCAAACAGTCACGCGATTAGATCATTTTATATTATGGTTCATTTAAGAATTCAGCAAAATTCTATCACATTTGCTGGATTTACGTCGCTCCTATTTCAGATAGCGTGTTGGGCTAAGCGGTATCTCAAAGCGCATGAAATGGCGAGTAGAATGCAATACTAAACTTCTAGGATAAGGCAAACAGAGACCCGATTAGATCATTTTATATTTTTGTTAATATAAGAATTCAGCGAAATTCTTTCACATTTGTTCAATTTACGTCGCTCATATTTCCGATAGCGTATTGTGCTAAGCGGCATCTCAAAGCGCATGAAATGACGAGTAAAATGCACTATTAAACTTCTAGGGTAGGGCAAACAGAGACCCGATTAGATCATTTTATATTTTGGTTAATATAAGAATTCAGCGAAATTCTATCACATTTGTTCAATTTACATCGCTCCTATTTCAGATAGCGAATTGGGCTAAGCGGCATCTCAAAGCGCATGAAATTACGAGTAAAATGCACTATTAAACTTCTAGGGTAGGGCAAACAGAGACCCGATTAGATCATCTAATATTATGGTTAATTTAAGAATTCAGCAAAATTCTATCACATTTGTTCAATTTACGTCGCTCCTATTTCAGATAGCGTATTGGGGTAAGCGGCATCTCAAAGCGCATGAAATGGCGAATAAAATGCGCTATTAAACTTCTAGGCTAGGGCGAACAGAGACCCGATTAGATCATTTTACAATATGGTTCATAAAAGAATTCAGCGTAATTCTATCACATTTGTTCAACGTACGTCGCTCCTATTTCAGATAGCGTACTGGGCTAGGCGGCATCTTAAAGCGCGTGGAATGGCGGGTAAAATAGACTATTAAACTTCTATGATAGGGCTATCAGGGACCCGATTAGATCATTTTATATTTTGGTTAATATAAGAATTCAGCGAAATTCTATCACATTTGTTCAACTTACGTCGCTCCTATTTCAGATAGCGTATTGGGCTAAGCGGCATCTCAAAGCGCATGAAATGACGAGTGAAATGCACTATTAAACTTCTAGGATAAAGCAAACAGAGACCCGATTAGATCATTTTATATTTTGGTTACTATAAGAATTCAGCGAAATACTATCACATTTGTTCAATTTACGTCGCTCCTATTTCAGATAGCTAATTGGGCAAAGCGGCATCTCAAAGCGCATGGAATGGCGAGTAAAATGCACTATTAAACTTCTAGGGTAAGGCAAACAGAGACCCGATTAGATCATTTTATATTATGGTTAATTTAAGAATTCAGCGAAATACTATCACATTTGTTCAATTTACGTCGCTCCTATTTCAGATAGCTAATTGGGCAAAGCGGCATCTCAAAGCGCATGAAATGTCGAGTGACATGCACTATTAATCTTCTAGGGTAGGGCGAACAGAGACCCGATTAGAACACTTTACATTAAGGTTAATATAAGAATTCAGCGAAAGTCTCTCACATTTGTTCAATTTACGTCGCTGATATTTCAGATAGCGTATTGGGCTAAGCGGCATCTCAATGCGCATGAAATGGCGAGTAAAATGCACTATTAAACTTCTAGGATAAGGCAAACAGAGACCCGATTCGATCATTTTATATTACGGTTAATATAAGAATTCAGCGTAATTCAATCACATTTGTTCAATCTACGTCGCTCCAATTTCAGATAGCGTACTGGGCTAGGCGGCATCTTAAAGCGTGTGGAAAGGCGAGCTAAATGCACTATTAAACTTCTATGATAGGGCAATCAGAGACCCGACTAGATCATTTTATATTTTGGTTAATATAAGAATTCAGCGAAAGTCTCTCACATTTGTTCAATTTACGTCGCTGATATTTCAGATAGCGTATTGGGCTAAGCGGCATCTCAACGAGCATGAAATGGCGAGTAAAATGCACTGTTAAACTTCTAGGGTAGGGCAAACAGAGACCCGATTAGATCATTTCATATTGTGGTTTATTTAAGAATTCAGAAAAATTCTATCACATTTGTTCAATTTACGTCGCTGATATTTCAGATAGCGTATTGGGCTAAGCGGCATCTCAAAGCGCATGAAATGACGAGTGAAATGCACTATTAATCTTCAAGGGTAGGGCGAACAGAGACCCGATTAGAACATTTTACATTAAGGTTAATATAAGAATTCAGCGAAATTCTCTCACATTTGTTCAATTTACGTCGCTCCTATTTCAGATAGCTTATTGGGCAAAGCGGCATCTCAAAGCGCAAGAAATGGCGAGTAAAATGCACTATTAAACTTCTAGGGTAGGGCAAACAGAGACCCGATTAGATCATTTTATGTTATGGTTAATTTAAGAATTCAGCGATATTCTATCACATTTGTTCAATTTACGTCGCTCCAATTTCAGATAGCGTACTGTGCTAGGCGGCATCTTAAAGCGCGTGGAAGGGCGAGTAAAATGCACTTCTAAACTTCTATGATAGGGCAATCAGAGACCCGATTAGGTCATTTAATATTATGGTTAATTTAAGAAATCAGCCAAATTCTATCACATTTGTTCAATTTACGTCGCTTCTATTGCAGATATCGTATTGGGCTAAGCGGCATCTCAAAGCGCATGAAATGGCGAGTAAAATGCACTGCTAAACTTCTAGGGTAGGGCGAACGAAGGCCCGATTAGATCATTTTACATTAAGGTTAATATAAGAATTCAGCGTAATTCTATCACAATTGTTCAACTTACGTCGCTCCTATTTCAGATAGCGTACTGGGCTAGGCGGCATCTTAAAGCGCGTGGAATGGCGAGTAAAATGCACTATTAAACTTCTATGATAGGGCTATCAGAGACCCGATTAGATCATTTTATATTTTGGTTAATATAAGAATCCAGCGAAATTCAATCACATTCGTTCAATTTACGTCGCTCCTATTTCAGATAGCGTATTGGGCTAAGCGCCATCTCAAAGCGCATGAAATGGCGAGTAAAATGCACTATTAAACTTCTAGGGTAGGGCAAACAGAGACCCGATTAGATCATTTTATGTTATGGTTAATTTAAGAATTCAGCCAAATTCTATCACATTTGTTCAATTTACATCGCTCCTATTTCAGATAGCGTACTGGGCTAGGCGGAATCTTAAAGCGCGTGGATTGTCGAGTAAAATGCACTATTAAACTTCTCTTGTAGGGCTATCAGAGACCCGATTAGATCATTTTATATTTTGGTTAATATAAGAATTCAGCGAAATTCTATCACATTTGTTCAACTTACGTCGCTCCTATTTCAGATAGCGTATTGGGCTAAGCGGCATCTCAAAGCGCATGAAATGACGAGTGAAATGCACTATTAATCTTCAAGGGTAGGGCGAACAGAGACCCGATTAGAAAATTTTCCATTAAGGTTAATATAAGAATTCAGCGAAATTCTCTCACATTTGTTCAATTTACGTCGCTCCTATTTCAGATAGCTTATTGGGCAAAGCGGCATCTCAAAGCGCAAGAAATGGCGAGTAAAATGTACTATTAAACTTCTAGGGTAGGGCAAACAGAGACCCGATTGGATCATTTTATGTTATGGTTAATTTAAGAATTCAGCGAAATTCTATCACATTTGTTCAATTTACGTCGCTCCAATTTCAGATAGCGTACTGGGCTAGGCGGCATCTTAAAGCGCGTGGAATGGCGAGCTAAAGGCACTATTAAACTTCTATGATAGGGCAATCAGAGACCCGACTAGATCATTTTATATTTTGGTTAATATAAGAATTCAGCGAAATTCTATCACATTTGTTCAATTTACGTCGCTCCTATTTCAGATAGCTTATTGGGCTAAGCGGCATCTCAAAGCGCATGAAATGACGAGTGCAATGCACTATTAAACTTCTAGGGTAGGGCAAACAGAGACCCGATTAGATCATTTTATATTATGGTTAATTTAAGAATTCAGCCAAATTCTATCACATTTGTTCAATTTACGTCGCTCCTATTGCAGATATCGTATTGGGCTAAGCGGCATCTCAAAGCGCATGAAATGGCGAGTAAAATGCACTGCTAAACTTCTAGGGTAGGGCGAACAAAGCCCCTATTAGATCATTTTACATTAAGGTTAATATAAGAATTCAGGGAAATTCTATTACATTTGTTCAATTTACGTCGCTCCTATTTCAGATAGAGGATTGGGCTAAGCGCCATCTCGAAGCGCATGAAATTGCGAGTGAAATGCACTATTAAACTTCTAGGGTAGGGCGAACAGAGACCCGATTAGATCATTTTACATTAAGGTTAATATAAGTATTCAGGGAAATTCTATCACATTTGTTCAATTTACGTCGCTCCTATTTCAGATAGCGTATTGGGCTAAGCGGCATCTCAAAGAGCATGAAATGGCGAGTAAAATGCACTGTTAAACTTCTAGGGTAGGGCAAACAGAGACCCGATTAGATCATTTCATATTATGGTTTATTTAAGAATTCAGAAAAATTCTATCACATTTGTTCAATTTACGTCGCTCCTATTTCAGATAGCTTATTGGGCTAAGCGGCATCTCAAAGCGCATGAAATGACGAGTGAAATGCACTAGTAATCTTCTAGGGTAGGGCGAACAGAGATCCGATTAGATCATTTTATATTACGGTTAATATAAGAGTTCAGCGTAATTCTATCGCATTTGTTCAACATACGTCGCTCCTATTTCAGATAGCGTACTGGGCTAGGCGGCATCTTAAAGCGCGTGGAATGGCGAGTAAAATGCACTACTAAACTTCTATGATAGGGCAATCAGAGTCCAGTTTAGATCATTTTATATTTTGTTTAATATAAGATTTCAGGGAAATTCTATCACATTTGTTCAATTTACGTCGCTCCTATTTCAGATAGCGTATTGGGCTAAGCGGCATCTCAAATCGCATGAAATGGCGAGTAAAATGCACTATTAAACTTCTAGGGTAAGGCAAACAGAGACCCGATTAGATCATTTTATATTATGGTTAATTTAAGAATTCAGTCAAATTCTATCACATTTGTTCAATTTACGTCGCTACTATTTCAGAAAGCGTATTGGCCTAAGCGCCATCTCAAAGCGCATGAAATGGCGAGTAAAATGCACTATTAAACTTCTAGGGTAGGGCAAACAGAGACCCGATTTGATCATTTTATATTATGATTAATTTAAGAATTCAGCCAAATTCTATCACATTTGTTCAATTTACGTCGCTCCTATTTCAGATAGCGTACTGGGCTAGGCGGAATCTTAAAGCGCGTGGATTGGCGAGTAAAATGCACTATTAAACTTCTATGATAGGGCAATCAGAGACCCGATTAGATCATTTTATATTTTGGTTATTATAAGAATTCAGCGAAATTCTATCACAATAGTTCTATTTACGTCGCTCCTATTTCAGATAGCGTATTGGGCTAAGCGGCATCTCAAAGCGCATGAAATGGCGAGTGAAATGCACTATTACACTTCTAGGGTAGGGCGAACAGAGACCCGATTAGATCATTTTACATTAAGGTTAATATAAGTATTCAGGGAAATTCTATCACATTTGTTCAATTTACGTCGCTCCTATTTCAGATAGCGTATTGGGATAAGCGGCATCTCAAAGCGCATGAAATGGCGAGTGGAATGCACTATTAAACTTCTAGGGTAGGGCGAACAGAGACCCGATTAGATCATTTTACATTAAGGTTAATATAAGTATTCAGGGAAATTCTATCACATCTGTTCAATTTACGTCGCTCCTATTTCAGATAGCGTATTGGGCTAAGCGGCATCTCAAAGCGCATGAAATGGCGAGTAAAATGCACTGTTAAACTTCTAGGGTAGGGCAAACAGAGACCCGATTAGATCATTTTATATTATGGTTAATTTAACAATTCAGCCAAATTCTATCACATTTGTTCAATTTACGTCGCTACTATTTCAGATAACGTATAGGGCTAAGCGCCATCTCAAAGCGCATGAAATGGCGAGTAAAATGCACTATTAAACTTCTAGGGTAGGGCAAACAGAGACCCGATTAGATCATTTTATATTATGGTTAATTTAAGAATTCAGCAAAATTCTATCACATTTGTTCAATTTACATCGCTCCTATTTCAGATATCGTATTGGGCTAAGCGGCAACTCAAAGCGCATGAAATGTCGAGTGAAATGCAGTATTAAACTTCTAGGATAGAGCGAACAGAGAACCGATTAGATCATTTTACATTAAGGTTAATATAAGAATTCTGGGTAATTCTATCACGTTTGTTCAATGTACGACGCTCCTATTTCAGATAGCGTATTGCGCTAAGCGGCATATCAAAGCGCATGAAATGGCGAGTAAAATGCACTGTTAAACTTCTAGGGTAGGGCAAACAGAGACCCGATTAGATCATTTCATATTATGGTTTATTTAAGAATTCAGCGAAACTCTATCATATTTGTTCAATTTACGTCGCTGATATTTCAGATAGCGTATTGGGCTAAGCGGCATCTCAAAGCGCAAAAAATTGCGAGTAAAATGCACTATTAAACTTCTAGGGTAGGGCGAACAGAGACCCGATAAGATGATTTTATATTATGGTTAATTTAAGAATTCAGCGAAACTCTATCATATTTGTTCAATTTACGTCGCTCCTATTTCAGATAGCGTATTGGGCTAAGCGGCATCTCAATGCGCATGAAATGGCGAGTAAAATGCACTATTAAACTTCTAGGATAAGGCAAACAGTGACCCGATTAGATCATTTTATATTACGGTTAATGTAAGAATTCAGCGTAATTCTATCACATTTGTTCAACTTACGTCGCTCCTATTTCAGATAGCGTACTGGGCTACGCGGCATCTTAAAGCGCGTGGAATGGCGAGTAAAATGCACTACTAAACTTCTATGATAGGGCAATCAGAGTCCAGTTTAGATCATTTTATATTTTGTTTAATATAAGATTTCAGGGAAATTCTATCACATTTGTTCAATTTACGTCGCTCCTATTTCAGATAGCGTATTGGGCTAAGCGGCATCTCAAATCGCATGAAATGGCGAGTAAAATGCACTATTAAACTTCTAGGGTAAGGCAAACAGAGACCCGATTAGATCATTTTATATTATGGTTAATTTAAGAATTCAGTCAAATTCTATCACATTTGTTCAATTTACGTCGCTACTATTTCAGAAAGCGTATTGGCCTAAGCGCCATCTCAAAGCGCATGAAATGGCGAGTAAAATGCACTATTAAACTTCTAGGGTAGGGCAAACAGAGACCCGATTTGATCATTTTATATTATGATTAATTTAAGAATTCAGCCAAATTCTATCACATTTGTTCAATTTACGTCGCTCCTATTTCAGATAGCGTACTGGGCTAGGCGGAATCTTAAAGCGCGTGGATTGGCGAGTAAAATGCACTATTAAACTTCTATGATAGGGCAATCAGAGACCCGATTAGATCATTTTATATTTTGGTTATTATAAGAATTCAGCGAAATTCTATCACAATAGTTCTATTTACGTCGCTCCTATTTCAGATAGCGTATTGGGCTAAGCGGCATCTCAAAGCGCATGAAATGGCGAGTGAAATGCACTATTACACTTCTAGGGTAGGGCGAACAGAGACCCGATTAGATCATTTTACATTAAGGTTAATATAAGTATTCAGGGAAATTCTATCACATTTGTTCAATTTACGTCGCTCCTATTTCAGATAGCGTATTGGGATAAGCGGCATCTCAAAGCGCATGAAATGGCGAGTGGAATGCACTATTAAACTTCTAGGGTAGGGCGAACAGAGACCCGATTAGATCATTTTACATTAAGGTTAATATAAGAATTCTGGGTAATTCTATCACGTTTGTTCAATTTACGTCGCTCCTATTTCAGATAGCGTACTGGGCTACGCGGCATCTTAAAGCGCGTGGAATGGCGAGTAAAATGCACTACTAAACTTCTATGATAGGGCAATCAGAGTCCAGTTTAGATCATTTTATATTTTGTTTAATATAAGATTTCAGGGAAATTCTATCACATTTGTTCAATTTACGTCGCTCCTATTTCAGATAGCGTATTGGGCTAAGCGGCATCTCAAATCGCATGAAATGGCGAGTAAAATGCACTATTAAACTTCTAGGGTAAGGCAAACAGAGACCCGATTAGATCATTTTATATTATGGTTAATTTAAGAATTCAGTCAAATTCTATCACATTTGTTCAATTTACGTCGCTACTATTTCAGAAAGCGTATTGGCCTAAGCGCCATCTCAAAGCGCATGAAATGGCGAGTAAAATGCACTATTAAACTTCTAGGGTAGGGCAAACAGAGACCCGATTTGATCATTTTATATTATGATTAATTTAAGAATTCAGCCAAATTCTATCACATTTGTTCAATTTACGTCGCTCCTATTTCAGATAGCGTACTGGGCTAGGCGGAATCTTAAAGCGCGTGGATTGGCGAGTAAAATGCACTATTAAACTTCTATGATAGGGCAATCAGAGACCCGATTAGATCATTTTATATTTTGGTTATTATAAGAATTCAGCGAAATTCTATCACAATAGTTCTATTTACGTCGCTCCTATTTCAGATAGCGTATTGGGCTAAGCGGCATCTCAAAGCGCATGAAATGGCGAGTGAAATGCACTATTACACTTCTAGGGTAGGGCGAACAGAGACCCGATTAGATCATTTTACATTAAGGTTAATATAAGTATTCAGGGAAATTCTATCACATTTGTTCAATTTACGTCGCTCCTATTTCAGATAGCGTATTGGGATAAGCGGCATCTCAAAGCGCATGAAATGGCGAGTGGAATGCACTATTAAACTTCTAGGGTAGGGCGAACAGAGACCCGATTAGATCATTTTACATTAAGGTTAATATAAGAATTCTGGGTAATTCTATCACGTTTGTTCAATTTACGTCGCTCCTATTGCAGATAGCGTATTGGGCTAGGCGGCATCTTAAAGCGCGTGGAATGGCGAGTAAAATGCACTATTAAACTTCTAGGGTAGGGCAATCAGAGACCCGATTAGATCATTTTATATTTTGGTTAATATAAGGATTCAACGAAATTCTATCACATACGTTCAATTTACGTCGCTTCTATTACAGATAGCTTATTGGGCTTAGCGGCATCTCAAAGCGCATGAAATGACGAGTGAAATGCACTATTAAACTTCTAGGGTAGGGCAAACAGAGACCCGATTAGGTCATATTATATTATGGTTAATTTAAGAATTCAGCAAAATTCTATCACATTTGTTCAATTTACGTCGTTCCTATTTCAGATAGCGTCCTCGGCTAAGCGGCATCTAAAAGCGCATGAAATGGCGAGTATAATGCACTATTGTACTTCTAGGATAAGGCAAACAGAGACCCGATTAGATCATTTTATATTACGGTTAATATAAGAATTCAGCGTAATTCTATCACATTTGATCAACTTACGTCGTTCCTATTTCAGATAGCGTACTGGGCTAGGCGGCATCTTAAAGCGCGTGGAATGGCGAGTAAAGTGCACTATTAAACTTCTATGATAGGGCAATCTGAGACCCGATTAGATCATTTTATATATTGGTTAATATAAGAATTCAACCAAATTCTATCACATTTGTAAAATTTACGTCGCTCCTATTACAGATAGCTTATTGGGCTTAGCGGCATCTCAAAGGGCATGGAATGACGAGTGAAATGCATTATTAAACTTCTAGGGTAGGGCAAACAGTCACGCGATTAGATCATTTTATATTATGGTTAATTTAAGAATTCAGCAAAATTCTATCACATTTGCTGGATTTACGTCGCTCCTATTTCAGATAGCGTGTTGGGCTAAGCGGTATCTCAAAGCGCATGAAATGGCGAGTAGAATGCAATACTAAACTTCTAGGATAAGGCAAACAGAGACCCGATTAGATCATTTTATATTTTTGTTAATATAAGAATTCAGCGAAATTCTTTCACATTTGTTCAATTTACGTCGCTCATATTTCCGATAGCGTACTGTGCTAAGCGGCATCTCAAAGCGCATGAAATGACGAGTAAAATGCACTATTAAACTTCTAGGGTAGGGCAAACAGAGACCCGATTAGATCATTTTATATTTTGGTTAATATAAGAATTCAGCGAAATTCTATCACATTTGTTCAATTTACATCGCTCCTATTTCAGATAGCGAATTGGGCTAAGCGGCATCTCAAAGCGCATGAAATGACGAGTAAAATGCACTATTAAACTTCTAGGGTAGGGCAAACAGAGACCCGATTAGATCATCTAATATTATGGTTAATTTAAGAATTCAGCAAAATTCTATCACATTTGTTCAATTTACGTCGCTCCTATTTCAGATAGCGTATTGGGGTAAGCGGCATCTCAAAGCGCATGAAATGGCGAATAAAATGCGCTATTAAACTTCTAGGCTAGGGCGAACAGAGACCCGATTAGATCATTTTACAATATGGTTCATAAAAGAATTCAGCGTAATTCTATCACATTTGTTCAACGTACGTCGCTCCTATTTCAGATAGCGTACTGGGCTAGGCGGCATCTTAAAGCGCGTGGAATGGCGGGTAAAATGCACTATTAAACTTCTATGATAGGGCTATCAGGGACCCGATTAGATCATTTTATATTTTGGTTAATATAAGAATTCAGCGAAATTCTATCACATTTGTTCAACTTACGTCGCTCCTATTTCAGATAGCGTATTGGGCTAAGCGGCATCTCAAAGCGCATGAAATGACGAGTGAAATGCACTATTAAACTTCTAGGATAAAGCAAACAGAGACCCGATTAGATCATTTTATATTTTGGTTACTATAAGAATTCAGCGAAATACTATCACATTTGTTCAATTTACGTCGCTCCTATTTCAGATAGCTAATTGGGCAAAGCGGCATCTCAAAGCGCATGGAATGGCGAGTAAAATGCACTATTAAACTTCTAGGGTAAGGCAAACAGAGACCCGATTAGATCATTTTATATTATTGTTAATTTAAGAATTCAGCGAAATACTATCACATTTTTTCAATTTACGTCGCTCCTATTTCAGATAGCTAATTGGGCAAAGCGGCATCTCAAAGCGCATGAAATGTCGAGTGACATGCACTATTAATCTTCTAGGGTAGGGCGAACAGAGACCCGATTAGAACACTTTACATTAAGGTTAATATAAGAATTCAGCGAAAGTCTCTCACATTTGTTCAATTTACGTCGCTGATATTTCAGATAGCGTATTGGGCTAAGCGGCATCTCAATGCGCATGAAATGGCGAGTAAAATGCACTATTAAACTTCTAGGATAAGGCAAACAGAGACCCGATTCGATCATTTTATATTACGGTTAATATAAGAATTCAGCGTAATTCAATCACATTTGTTCAATCTACGTCGCTCCAATTTCAGATAGCGTACTGGGCTAGGCGGCATCTTAAAGCGTGTGGAAAGGCGAGCTAAATGCACTATTAAACTTCTATGATAGGGCAATCAGAGACCCGATCATTTTATATTTTGGTTAATATAAGAATTCAGCGAAATTCTATCACATTTGTTCAATTTACGTCGCTCCAATTTCAGATAGCGTACTGGGCTACGCGGCATCTTAAAGCGTGTGGAAAGGCGAGCTAAATGCACTATTAAACTTCTATTATAGGGCAATCAGAGGCCCGACTAGATCATTTTATATTTTGGTTAATATAAGAATTCAGCGAAATTCTATCACATTTGTTCAATTTACGTCGCTCCTATTTCAGATAGCTTATTGGGCTAAGCGGCATCTCAAAGCGCATGAAATGACGAGTGAAATGCACTATTAAACTTCTAGGGTAGGGGCAAACAGAGACCCGATTAGATCATTTTATATTATGGTTAATTTAAGAATTCAGCCAAATTCTAACACATTTGTTCAATTTACGTCGCTCCTATTGCAGATATCGTATTGGGCTAAGCGGCATCTCAAAGCGCATGAAATGGCGAGTAAAATGCACTGCTAAACTTCTAGGGAAGGGCGAACAAAGGCCCGATTAGATCATTTTACATTAAGGTTAATATAAGAATTCAGGGAAATTCCTATCACATTTGTTCAATTTACGTCGCTCCTATTTCAGATAGCGTATTGGGCTAAGCGCCATCTCAAAGCGCATGAAATTGCGAGTGAAATGCACTGTTAAACTTCTAGGGTAGGGCGAACAGAGACCCGATTAGATCATTTTACATTAAGGTTAATATAAGTATTCAGGGAAATTCTATCACATTTGTTCAATTTACGTCGCTCCTATTTCAGATAGCGTATTGGGCTAAGCAGCATCTCAAAGCCCATGAAATGACGAGTAAAATGCACTGCTAAACTTCTAGGGTAGGGCAAACAGAGACCCGATTAGATCATTTCATATTATGGTTTATTTAAGAATTCAGAAAAATTCTATCACATTTGTTCAATTTACGTCGCTCCTATTTCAGATAGCTTATTGGGCTAAGCGGCATCTCAAAGCGCATGAAATGACGAGTGAAATGCACTAGTAATCTTCTAGGGTATGGCGAACAGAGATCCGATTAGATCATTTTATATTACGGTTAATATAAGAATTCAGCGTAATTCTATCACATTTGTTCAACATACGTCGCTCCTATTTCAGATAGCGTACTGGGCTAGGCGGCATCTTAAAGCGCGTGGAAGGGCGAGTAAAATGCACTTCTAAACTTCTATGATAGGGCAATCAGAGACCCGACTAGATCATTTTATATTTTGGTTAATATAAGAATTCAGCGAAATTCTATCACAATTGTTCAATTTACGTCGCTGCTAATCCAGATAGCTTATTGTGCTTAGCGGCATCTCAAAGCGCATGAAATGACGAGTGAAATGCACTATTAAACTTCTAGGGTAGGGCAAACAGAGACCCGATTAGATCATTTTATATTAAGGTTACTTTAAGAATTCAGCCAAATTCTATCACATTTGTTCAATTTACGTCGCTCCTATTTCAGATAGCGTACTGGGCTAAGCGGCATCTCAAAGCGCATGAAATGGCGAGTGAAATGCACTATTAAACTTCTAGGGTAGGGCGAACAGAGACCCGATTAGATCATTTTACATTAAGGTTAATATAAGTATTCAGGGAAATTCTATCACATTTGTTCAATTTACGTCGCTCCTATTTCAGATAGCGTATTGGGCTAAGCGGCATCTCAAAGAGCATGAAATGGCGAGTAAAATGCACTGTTAAACTTCTAGGTAGGGCAAACAGAGACCCGATTAGATCATTTCATATTATGGTTTATTTAAGAATTCAGAAAAATTCTATCACATTTGTTCAATTTACGTCGCTGATATTTCAGATAGCGTATTGGGCTAAGCGGCATCTCAAAGCGCATGAAATGACGAGTGAAATGCACTATTAATCTTCAAGGGTAGGGCGAACAGAGACCCGATTAGAACTTTTTACATTAGGTTAATATAAGAATTCAGCGAAATTCTCTCACATTTGTTCAATTTACGTCGCTCCTATTCAGATAGCTTATTGGGCAAAGCGGCATCTCAAAGCGCAAGCAATGGCGAGTAAAATGCACTATTAAACTTCTAGGGTAGGGCAAACCAGAGACCCGATTCAGATCATTTTATGTTATGGTTAATTTAAGAATTCAGCGATATTCTATCACATTTGATCAATTTACGTCGCTCCAATTTCAGATAGCGTACTGTGCTAGGCGGCATCTTAAAGCGCGTGGAAGGGCGAGTAAAATGCACTTCTAAACTTCTATGATAGGGCAATCAGAGACCCGATTAGGTCATTTAATATTATGGTTAATTTAAGAATTCAGCCAAATTCTATCACATTTGTTCAATTTACGTCGCTTCTATTGCAGATATCGTATTGGGCTAAGCGGCATCTCAAAGCGCATGAAATGGCGAGTAACATGCACTGCTAAACTTCTAGGGTAGGGCGAACGAAGGCCCGATTAGATCATTTTACATTAAGGTTAATATAAGAATTCAGCGTAATTCTATCACAATTGTTCAACTTACGTCGCTCCTATTTCAGATAGCGTACTGGGATAGGCGGCATCTTAAAGCGCGTGGAATGGCGAGTAAAATGCACTATTAAACTTCTATGATAGGGCTATCAGAGACCCGATTAGATCATTTTATATTTTGGTTAATATAAGAATCCAGCGAAATTCAATCACATTCGTTCAATTTACGTCGCTCCTATTTCAGATAGCGTATTGGGCTAAGCGCCATCTCAAAGCGCATGAAATGGCGAGTAAAATGCACTATTAAACTTCTAGGGTAGGGCAAACAGAGACCCGATTAGATCATTTTATGTTATGGTTAATTTAAGAATTCAGCCAAATTCTATCACATTTGTTCAATTTACATCGCTCCTATTTCAGATAGCGTACTGGGCTAGGCGGAATCTTAAAGCGCGTGGATTGTCGAGTAAAATGCACTATTAAACTTCTCTTGTAGGGCTATCAGAGACCCGATTAGATCATTTTATATTTGGTTATATAAGAATTCAGCGTAATTCTATCACATTTGTTTAACTTACGTCGCTCCTATTCAGATAGCGTATTGGGCTAAGCGGCATCTCAAAGCGCATGAAATGACGAGTGAAATGCACTATTATCTTCAAGGGTAGGGCGAACAGAGACCCGATTAGAAATTTTCCATTAAGGTTAATATAAGAATTCAGCGAAATTCTCTCACATTTGTTCAATTACGTCGCTCCTATTTCAGATAGCTATTGGGCAAAGCGGCATCTCAAAGCGCAAGAAATGCCGAGTAAAATGTACTATTAAACTTCTAGGGTAGGGCAAACAGAGACCCGATTGGATCATTTTATGTTATGGTTAATTTAGAATTCAGCGAAATTCTATCACATTTGTTCAATTTACGTCGCTCCAATTTCAGATAGCGTACTGGGCTAGGCGGCATCTTAAAGCGCGTGAATGGCGAGCTAAAGGCACTATTAAACTTCTATGATAGGGCAATCAGAGACCCGACTAGATCATTTTATATTTTGGTTAATATAAGAATTCAGCGAAATTCTATCACATTTGTTCAATTTACGTCGCTCCTATTTCAGATAGCTTATTGGGCTAAGCGGCATCTCAAAGCGCATGAAATGACGAGTGCAATGCACTATTAAACTTCTAGGGTAGGGCAAACAGAGACCCGATTAGATCATTTTATATTATGGTTATTTAAGAATTCAGCCAAATTCTATCACATTTGTTCAATTTACGTCGCTCCTATTGCAGATATCGTATTGGGCTAAGCGGCATCTCAAAGCGCATGAAATGGCGAGTAAATGCACTGCTAAACTTCTAGGGTAGGGCGAACAAAGGCCCGATTAGATCATTTTACATTAAGGTTAATATAAGAATTCAGGGAAATTCTATTACATTTGTTCAATTTACGTCGCTCCTATTTCAGATAGAGGATTGGGCTAAGCGCCATCTCGAAGCGCATGAAATTGCGAGTGAAATGCACTATTAAACTTCTAGGGTAGGGCGAACAGAGACCCGATTAGATCATTTTACATTAAGGTTAAATATAAGTATTCAGGGAAATTCTATCACATTTGTTCAATTTACGTCGCTCCTATTTCAGATAGCGTATTGGGCCTAAGCGGCATCTCAAAGAGCATGAAATGGCGAGTAAAATGGCACTGTTAAACTTCTAGGGTAGGGCAAACAGAGACCCGATTAGATCATTTCATATTATGGTTTATTTAAGAATTCAGAAAAATTCTATCACATTTGTTCAATTTACGTCGCTCCTATTCAGATAGCTTATTGGCTACAGCGGCATCTCAAAGCGCATGAAATGACGAGTGAAATGCACTAGTAATCTTCTAGGGTAGGGCGAACAGAGATCCGATTAGATCATTTTATATTACGGTTAATATAAGAGTTCAGCGTAATTCTATCGCATTTGTTCAACATACGTCGCTCCTATTTCAGATAGCGTACTGGGCTAGGCGCATCTTAAAGCGCGTGGAATGGCGAGTAAAATGCACTACTAAACTTCTATGATAGGGCAATCAGAGTCCAGTTTAGATCATTTTATATTTTGGTTATTATAAGAATTCAGCGAAATTCTATCACAATAGTTCTATTTACGTCGTTCCTATTTCAGACAGCGTATTGGGCTAAGCGGCATCTCAAAGCGCATGAAATGGCGAGTGAAAATGCACTATTACACTTCTAGGGTAGGGGCCGAACAGAGACCCGATTAGATCATTTTACATTAAGGTTAATATAAGTATTCAGGGAAATTCTATCACATTTGTCAATTTACGTCGCTCCTATTTCAGATAGCGTATTGGGATAAGCGGCATCTCAAAGCGCATGAAATGGCGAGTGGAATGCACTATTAAACTTCTAGGGTAGGGCGAACAGAGACCCGATTAGATCATTTTACATTAAGGTTAATATAAGTATTCAGGGAAATTCTATCACATCTGTTCAATTTACGTCGCTCCTATTTCAGATAGCGATAGCGTATTGGGCTAAGCGGCATCTCAAAGCGCATGAAATGGCGAGTAAAATGCACTGTTAAACTTCTAGGGTAGGGCAAACAGAGACCCGATTAGATCATTTTATATTATGGTTAATTTAACAATTCAGCCAAATTCTATCACATTTGTTCAATTTACGTCGCTACTATTTCAGATAACGTATAGGGCTAAGCGCCATCTCAAAGCGCATGAAATGGCGAGTAAAATGCACTATTAAACTTCTAGGGTAGGGCAAACAGAGACCCGATTAGATCATTTTATATTATGGTTAATTTAAGAATTCAGCAAAATTCTATCACATTTGTTCAATTTACATCGCTCCTATTTCAGATATCGTATTGGGCTAAGCGGCAACTCAAAGCGCATGAAATGTCGAGTGAAATGCAGTATTAAACTTCTAGGATAGGGCGAACAGAGAACCGATTAGATCATTTTACATTAAGGTTAATATAAGAATTCTGGGTAATTCTATCACGTTTGTTCAATGTACGACGCTCCTATTTCAGATAGCGTATTGCGCTAAGCGGCATATCAAAGCGCATGAAATGGCGAGTAAAATGCACTGTTAAACTTCTAGGGTAGGGCAAACAGAGACCCGATTAGATCATTTCATATTATGGTTTATTTAAGAATTCAGCGAAACTCTATCATAGTTGTACAATTTACGTCGCTGATATTTCAGATAGCGTATTGGGCTAAGCGGCATCTCAAAGCGCAAAAAATTGCGAGTAAAATGCACTATTAAACTTCTAGGGTAGGGCGAACAGAGACCCGATAAGATGATTTTATATTATGGTTAATTTAAGAATTCAGCGAAACTCTATCATATTTGTTCAATTTACGTCGCTCCTATTTCAGATAGCGTATTGGGCTAAGCGGCATCTCAATGCGCATGAAATGGCGAGTAAAATGCACTATTAAACTTCTAGGATAAGGCAAACAGGGACCCGATTAGATCATTTCATATTACGGTTAATGTAAGAATTCAGCGTAATTCTATCACATTTGTTCAACTTACGTCGCTCCTATTTCAGATAGCGTACTGGGCTACGCGGCATCTTAAAGCGCGTGGAATGGCGAGTAAAATGCACTACTAAACTTCTATGATAGGGCAATCAGAGTCCAGTTTAGATCATTTTATATTTTGTTTAATATAAGATTTCAGGGAAATTCTATCACATTTGTTCAATTTACGTCGCTCCTATTTCAGATAGCGTATTGGGCTAAGCGGCATCTCAAATCGCATGAAATGGCGAGTAAAATGCACTATTAAACTTCTAGGGTAAGGCAAACAGAGACCCGATTAGATCATTTTATATTATGGTTAATTTAAGAATTCAGTCAAATTCTATCACATTTGTTCAATTTACGTCGCTACTATTTCAGAAAGCGTATTGGCCTAAGCGCCATCTCAAAGCGCATGAAATGGCGAGTAAAATGCACTATTAAACTTCTAGGGTAGGGCAAACAGAGACCCGATTTGATCATTTTATATTATGATTAATTTAAGAATTCAGCCAAATTCTATCACATTTGTTCAATTTACGTCGCTCCTATTTCAGATAGCGTACGGGGCTAGGCGGAATCTTAAAGCGCGTGGATTGGCGAGTAAAATGCACTATTAAACTTCTATGATAGGGCAATCAGAGACCCGATTAGATCATTTTATATTTTGGTTATTATAAGAATTCAGCGAAATTCTATCACAATAGTTCTATTTACGTCGCTCCTATTTCAGATAGCGTATTGGGCTAAGCGGCATCTCAAACCGCATGAAATGGCGAGTGAAATGCACTATTACACTTCTAGGGTAGGGCGAACAGAGACCCGATTAGATCATTTTACATTAAGGTTAATATAAGTATTCAGGGAAATTCTATCACATTTGTTCAATTTACGTCGCTCCTATTTCAGATAGCGTATTGGGATAAGCGGCATCTCAAAGCGCATGAAATGGCGAGTGGAATGCACTATTAAACTTCTAGGGTAGGGCGAACAGAGACCCGATTAGATCATTTTACATTAAGGTTAATATAAGAATTCTGGGTAATTCTATCACGTTTGTTCAATTTACGTCGCTCCTATTGCAGATAGCGTATTGGGCTAAGCGGCATCTCAAAACGCATGAAT
>CAKAJE020000506.1:0-38783 GCA_916610135.2 Macropis europaea | reverse complement strand
TACCCTATCATAGAAGTTTGATAGGATATTTTCCTCCCCATTCCACGCGCTTTAAGATGCCGCCTAGCCCACTACGCTATCTGAAATAGGAGCGACGTTAATTGAACAAATGTGATAGAATTTCGCAGAATTCTCAAATTAACCATAATATAAAATGATCTAATCAGGTCTCTGTTTGCCCTACCCTAGAAGTTTAATAGTGCATTTCACTCGTCATTTCATGCGCTTTGAGATGCCGCTTAGCCCAATACGCTGTCTGAAATAGGAGCGACGTAAATTGAACAAATGTGATAGAATTTCGCTGAATTCTTATATTAACCAAAATATAAAATGATCTAATCGGGTCTCTGATTGCCCTATCATAGAAGTTTAATAGTGCATTTTACTCGCCATTTCATGCGCTTTGAGATGCCGCTTAGCCCAATACGCTATCCGAAACAGGAGCGACGTAAATTGAACAAATGTGATAGAATTTCGCTGAATTCTTATATTAACCAAAATATAAAATGATCTAATCGGGTCTCTGATTGCCCTATCATAGAAGTTTAATAGTGCATTTTACTCGCCATTCCACGCTCTTTAAGATGCCGCCGAGCCCAGTACGCTATCTGAAATAGGAGCGACGTTAATTGAACAAATGTGATAGAATTTCGCAGAATTCTTAAATTAACCATAATATAAAATGATCTAATCGGGTCTCTGTTTGCCCTACCCTAGAAGTTTAATAATGGGTTTTACTTGTTATTTCATGCGCGTTGATATGCCGCTCAGCCTAATACGCTATCTGAAATAGGAGCGATGTAAATTGAGCAAATGTGATAGAATTTCGCCGAATTCTTATATTAACCTTAATGTAAAATGATTTAATCGGGTCTCTGATTGCCCTATCATAGCAGTTTAATAGTGCATTTTACTCGCCATTTCATGCGCTTTGAGATGCCGCTCAGCCCAACACGCTATCTGAAATAGGAGCGACGTAAATTGAACAAATGTGATAGAATTTCGCCGAATTCTTATATTAACCAAAATATAAAATGATCTAATCGGGTCTCTGATTGCCCTATTATAGAAGTGTAATAGTGCATTTTACTCGCCATTCCACGCGCTTTAAGATGCCGCCTTGTCCAGTACGCTATCTGAAATAGGAGCGACGTAAATTGAACAAATGTGATAGAATTTCGCTGAATTCTTATATTAACCTAAATATAAAATGATCTAATCCGGTCTCTGATTGCCCTATCATAGAAGTTTAATAGTGCATTTTACTCGCCATTCCACGCGCTTTAAGATGCCTCCTATCCCAGTACGCTTTCTGAATTAGGAGTGACGTAAATTGAACAAATGTGATAGAATTTCGCTGAATTCTTATATTAACCAAAATATAAAATGATCTAATCGGGTCTCTGATTGCCCTATCATAGAAGTTTAATAGTGCATTTTACTCGCCATTCCACGCTCTTTAAGATGCCGCCGAGCCCAGTACGCTATCTGAAATAGGAGCGACGTTAATTGAACAAATGTGATAGAATTTCGCAGAATTCTTAAATTAACCATAATATAAAATGATCTAATCGGGTCTCTGTTTGCCCTACCCTAGAAGTTTAATAATGGGTTTTACTTGTTATTTCATGCGCGTTGATATGCCGCTCAGCCTAATACGCTATCTGAAATAGGAGCGATGTAAATTGAGCAAATGTGATAGAATTTCGCCGAATTCTTATATTAACCTTAATGTAAAATGATTTAATCGGGTCTCTGATTGCCCTATCATAGCAGTTTAATAGTGCATTTTACTCGCCATTTCATGCGCTTTGAGATGCCGCTGAGCCCAACACGCTATCTGAAATAGGAGCGACGTAAATTGAACAAATGTGATAGAATTTCGCCGAATTCTTATATTAACCAAAATATAAAATGATCTAATCGGGTCTCTGATTGCCCTATCATAGAAGTTTAATAGTGCATTTTACTCGCCATTCCACGCGCCTTAAGACGCCGCCTAGCCCAGTACGCTATCTGAAATAGGAGCGACGTAAATTGAACAAGTGTGATAGAATTTCGCCGAATTCTTATATTAACCAAAATATAAAATGATCTAATCGGGTCTCGGTTTGCCCTATCATAGAAGTTTAATAGTGCATTTTACTCGCCATTCCACGCGCTTTAAGATGCCTCCAATCCCAGTACGCTTTCTGAATTAGGAGTGACGTAAATTGAACAAATGTGATAGAATTTCGCTGAATTCTTAAATTAACCATAATATAAAATGATCTAAGCGGGTCTCTGTTTGCCCTACCCTAGAAGTTCAATAATGCATTTTACTCGTTATTTCATGCGCTTTGATATGCCGCTTAGCACAATACGCTATCTGAAATAGGAGCGATGTAAATTGAGCAAATGTGGTAGAATTTCGCTGAATTCTTATATTAACCTTAAAGTAAAATGATTTAATCGGGTCTCTGTACGCCGTACCCTAGAAGTTTAATAGTGCATTTCACTCGTCATTTCATGCGCTTTGAGATGCCGCTTAGCCCAATACGCTATCTGAAATAGGAGCGACGTAAATTGAACATATGTGATAGACTTTCCCTGAATTCTTAAATTAACCATAATTTAAAATGATCTAATCGGGTCTCTGTTTGCCCTACCCTAGAAGTTTAATAGTGCATTTTGCTCGCCATGTCATGCGCTTTGATATGCCGCTTAGCCCAATACGCTATCTGAAATAGGAGCGACGTAAATTGAACAAATGTGATAGAATTTTGCTGAATTCTTAAATTAACCATAATATAAAATGATCTATTCGTGTCTCTGTTTGCCCTACCCTAGAAGTTTAATAGTGCATTTTACTCGCCATTTGATGCACAATGAGATGCCGTTTAGCCCATTACGCTATCTGGAATAGGAGCGACGTAAATTGAACAAATGTGAGAGAATTTCCCTGAGTTCTTATATTAACCAAAATATAAAATGATCTAATCGGGTCTGTGATTGCCCTATCATAGAAGTTTAATAGTGCATTTTACTCGCCATTCCACGCGCCTTAAGACGCCGCGTAGCCCAGTACGCTATCTGAAATAGGAGCGACGTAAATTGAACAAGTGTGATAGAATTTCGCCGAATTCTTATATTAACCAAAATATAAAATGATCTAATCGGGTCTCTGATTGCCCTATTATAGAAGTGTAATAGTGCATTTTACTCGCCATTCCACGCGCTTTAAGATGCCGCCTTGCCCAGTACGCTATCTGAAATAGGAGCGACGTAAATTGAACAAATGTGATAGAATTTCGCTGAATTCTTATATTAACCTAAATATAAAATGATCTAATCCGGTCTCTGATTGCCCTATCATAAAAGTTTAATAGTGCATTTTACTCGCCATTCCACGCGCTTTAAGATGCCTCCTATCCCAGTACGCTTTCTGAATTAGGAGCGACGTAAATTGAACAAATGTGATAGAATTTCGCTGAATTCTTAAATTAACCATAATATAAAATGATCTAAGCGGGTCTCTGTTTGCCCTACCCTAGAAGTTTAATAATGCATTTTACTCGTTATTTCATGCGCTTTGATATGCCGCTTAGCACAATACGCTATCTGAAATAGGAGCGATGTAAATTGAGCAAATGTGGTAGAATTTCGCTGAATTCTTATATTAACCTTAAAGTAAAATGATTTAATCGGGTCTCTGTACGCCGTACCCTAGAAGTTTAATAGTGCATTTCACTCGTCATTTCATGCGCTTTGAGATGCCGCTTAGCCCAATACGCTATCTGAAATAGGAGCGACGTAAATTGAACATATGTGATAGACTTTCCCTGAATTCTTAAATTAACCATAATTTAAAATGATCTAATCGGGTCTCTGTTTGCCCTACCCTAGAAGTTTAATAGTGCATTTTGCTCGCCATGTCATGCGCTTTGATATGCCGCTTAGCCCAATACGCTATCTGAAATAGGAGCGACGTAAATTGAACAAATGTGATAGAATTTTGCTGAATTCTTAAATTAACCATAATATAAAATGATCTATTCGTGTCTCTGTTTGCCCTACCCTAGAAGTTTAATAGTGCATTTTACTCGCCATTTGATGCACAATGAGATGCCGTTTAGCCCATTACGCTATCTGGAATAGGAGCGACGTAAATTGAACAAATGTGAGAGAATTTCCCTGAGTTCTTATATTAACCAAAATATAAAATGATCTAATCGGGTCTGTGATTGCCCTATCATAGAAGTTTAATAGTGCATTTTACTCGCCATTCCACGCGCCTTAAGACGCCGCGTAGCCCAGTACGCTATCTGAAATAGGAGCGACGTAAATTGAACAAGTGTGATAGAATTTCGCCGAATTCTTATATTAACCAAAATATAAAATGATCTAATCGGGTCTCTGATTGCCCTATTATAGAAGTGTAATAGTGCATTTTACTCGCCATTCCACGCGCTTTAAGATGCCGCGTTGCCCAGTACGCTATCTGAAATAGGAGCGACGTAAATTGAACAAATGTGATAGAATTTCGCTGAATTCTTATATTAACCTAAATATAAAATGATCTAATCCGGTCTCTGATTGCCCTATCATAAAAGTTTAATAGTGCATTTTACTCGCCATTCCACGCGCTTTAAGATGCCTCCTATCCCAGTACGCTTTCTGAATTAGGAGCGACGTAAATTGAACAAATGTGATAGAATTTCGCTGAATTCTTAAATTAACCATAATATAAAATGATCTAAGCGGGTCTCTGTTTGCCCTACCCTAGAAGTTTAATAATGCATTTTACTCGTTATTTCATGCGCTTTGATATGCCGCTTAGCACAATACGCTATGTGAAATAGGAGCGATGTAAATTGAGCAAATGTGATAGAATTTCGCTGAATTCTTATATTAACCTTAATGTAAAATGATCTAATCGGGTCTCTGTTCTCCCTACCCTAGAAGATTAATAGTCCATTTCACTCGCCATTTCATGCGCTTTGAGATGCCGCTCAGCCCAATACGCTATCTGAAATAGGAGGGACGTAAATTGAACAAATGTGATAGACTTTCCCTGAATTCTTAAATTAACCATAATTTAAAATGATCTAATCGGGTCTCTGTTTGCCCTACCCTAGAAGTTTAATAGTGCATTTTGCTCGCCATGTCATGCGCTTTGATATGCCGCTTGGCCCAATACGCTATCTGAAATAGGAGCGACGTAAATTGAACATATGTGATAGACTTTCCCTGAATTCTTAAATTAACCATAATTTAAAATGATCTAATCGGGTCTCTGTTTGCTCTACCCTAGAAGTTTAATAGTGCATTTTGCTCGCCATGTCATGCGCTTTGATATGCCGCTTAGCCCAATACGCTATCTGAAATAGGAGTGACGTAAATTGAACAAATGTGATAGAATTTCGCTGAATTCTTATATTAACCAAAATATAAAATGATCTAATCGGGTCTCTGATTGCCCTACCATAGAAGTTGAATAGTATGTTTTCCTCCCCATTGCACGCGCTTTAAGATGCCGCCTAGCCCACTACGCTATCTGAAATAGGAGCGACGTTAATTGAACAAATGTGATAGAATTTCGCAGAATTCTTAAATTAACCATAATATAAAATGATCTAATCGGGTCTCTGTTTGCCCTACCCTAGAAGTTTAATAATGCATTTCACTCGTCATTTCATGCGCTTTGAGATGCCGCTTAGCCCAATACGCTATCTGAAATAGAGCGACGTAAATTGAACAAATGTGACAGAATTTCGCTGAATTCTTATATTAACCAAAATATAAAATGATCTAATCGGGTCTCTGAATGCCCTATCATAGAAGTTTAATAGTGCATTTTACTCGCCATTCCACGCGCTTTAAGATGCCGCCTAGCCCAGTACGCTATCTGAAATAGGAGCGACGTAAATTGAACAAATGTGATAGAATTTTGCTGAATTCTTAAATTAACCATAATATAAAATGATCTAATCGGGTCTCTGTTTGCCCTACCCTAGAAGTTTAATAGTGCATTTTACTCGTCATTTCATGCGCTTTGAGATGCCGCTTAGCCCAATACGCTATCTGAAATAGGAGCGACGTAAATTGAACAAATGTGAGAGAATTTCCCTGAATTCTTATATTAACCTTAATGTGAAATAATCTAATCGGTTCTCCGTTCTCCCTACCCTAGAAGTGTAATAGTGCATTTTACTCGCCATTCCGCGCGCATTGAGATGCCGTTTAGCCCATTACGCTATCTGAAATAGGAGCGACGTAAATTGAACGAATGTGAGAGAATTTCCCTGAATTCTTATAATAACCTTAATGTGAAATGACCTAATCGGGTCTCTGTTCGCCCTACCCTAGAAGTTTAATAGTGCGTTTTACTCGCCATTTGATGCGCAATGAGATGCCGTTTAGCCCATTACGCTATCTGGAATAGGAGCGACGTAAATTGAACAAATGTGAGAGAATTTCCCTGAGTTCTTATATTAACCAAAATATAAAATGATATAATCGGGTCTGTGATTGCCCTATCATAGAAGTTTAATAGTGCATTTTACTCGACATTCCACGCGCTTTAAGATGCCGCCTAGCCCAGTACGCTATCTGAAATAGGAGCGACGTAAATTGAACAAATGTGACAGAATTTTGCTGAATTCTTAAATTAACCATAATATAAAATGATCTAATCGGGTCTCTGTTTGCCCTACCCTAGACGTTTAATAGTGCATTTTACTCGCCATTTCATGCGCATTGAGATGCCGTTTAGCCCATTACGCTATCTGAAATAGGAGCGACGTAAATTGAACAAATGTGAGAGAATTTCCCTGAATTCTTATAATAACCTTAATGTGAAATGATCTAATCGGGTCTCTGTTCGCCCTACCCTAGAAGTTTAATAGTCTATTTCTCTCGTCATTTCATGCGCTTTGAGATGCCGCTTAGCCCAATACCCTATCTGAAATAGGAGCGACGTAAATTGAACAAATGTGATAGAATTTCGCTGAATTCTTATATTAACCAAAATATAAAATGATCTAATCGGGTCTCTGATTGCCCTATCATAGAAGTTTAATAGGATATTTTCCTCCCCATTCCACGCGCTTTAAGATGCCGCCTAGCCCACTACGCTATCTGAAATAGGAGCGACGTTAATTGAACAAATGTGATAGAATTTCGCAGAATTCTCAAATTAACCATAATATAAAATGATCTAATCGGGTCTCTGTTTGCCCTACCCTAGAAGTTTAATAGTGCATTTCACTCGTCATTTCATGCGCTTTGAGATGCCGCTCAGCCCAATACGCTGTCTGAAATAGGAGCGACGTAAATTGAACAAATGTGATAGAATTTCGCTGAATTCTTATATTAACCAAAATATAAAATGATCTAATCGGGTCTCTGATTGCCCTATCATAGAAGTTTAATAGTGCATTTTAGTCGCCATTTCATGCGCTTTGAGATGCCGCTTAGCCCAATACGCTATCTGAAATAGGAGCGACGTAAATTGAACAAATGTGATAGAATTTCGCTGAATTCTTATATTAACCTTAATGTAAAATGATTTAATAGGGTCTCTGTTCGCCCTACCCTAGAAGTTTAATAGTGCATTTCACTCGTCATTTCATGCGCTATGAGATGCCGCTTGGCACAATACACTATCTGAAATAGGAGCGACGTAAATTGGACAAATGCGATAGAATTTCGCCGAATTCTTATATTAACCAAAATATAAAATGATCTAATCGTGTCTCTGATTGCCGTATCATAGAAGTTTAATAGTGCATTTTACTCGCCATTCCACGCCTTTTAAGATGCCGCCTAGCCCAGTACGCTATCTGAAATAGGAGCGACGTAAATTGAACAAATGTGATTGAATTTCCCTGAATTCTTATATTAACCTTAATGTAAAATGATCTAATCGGGCCTCTGTTCGCCCAACCCTAGAAGTTCAATAGTGCATATTACTCGCCATTCCACGCGCTTTAAGATGCCGCCTAGCCCAATACGCTATCTGAAATAGGAGCGATGTAAATTGAGCAAATGTGATAGAATTTCGCTGAATTCTTATATTAACCTTAATGTAAAATGATTTAATCGGGTCTCTGTTCGCCCTACCCTAGAAGTTTAATAGTCCATTTCACTCGTCATTTCATGCGCTTTGAGATGCCGCTTAGCCCAATACGCTATCTGAAATAGGAGCGACGTAAATTGAACAAATGTGACAGAATTTCGCTGAATTCTTATATTAACCAAAATATAAAATGATCTAATCGGGTCTCTGATTGCCCTATCATAGAAGTTTAATAGTTCATTTTACTCGCCATTCCACGCGCTTTAAGATGCCGCCTAGCCCAGTACGCTATCTGAAATAGGAGCGACGTAAATTGAACAAATGTGATAGAATTTTGCTGAATTCTTAAATTAACCATAATATAAAATGATCTAATCGGGTCTCTGTTTGCCCTACCCTAGAAGTTTAATAGTGCATTTCACTCGCCATTTCATGCGCTTTGAGATGCCGTTTAGCCCAATACGCTATCCGAAACAGGAGCGACGTAAATTGAACAAATGTGATAGAATTTCGCTGAATTCTTATATTAACCAAAATATAAAATGATCTAATCGGGTCTCTGATTGCCCTATCATAGAAGTTTAATAGTGCATTTTACTCGCCATTCCACGCTCTTTACGATGCCGCCGAGCCCAGTACGCTATCAGAAATAGGAGCGACGTTAATTGAACAAATGTGATAGAATTTCGCAGAATTCTCAAATTAACCATAATATAAAATGATCTAATCGGGTCTCTGTTTGCCCTACCCTAGAAGTTTAATAATGCATTTTACTCGTTATTTCATGCGCTTTGATATGCCGCTTAGCCCAATACGCTATCTGAAATAGGAGCGATGTAAATTGAGCAAATGTGATAGAATTTCGCTGAATTCTTATATTAACCTTAATGTAAAATGATTTAATAGCGTCTCTGTTCGCCCTACCCTAGAAGTTTAATAGTGCATTTCACTCGTCATTTCATGCGCTTCGAGATGCCGCTTAGCCCAATACACTATCTGAAATAGGAGCGACGTAAATTGGACAAATGCGATAGAATTTCGCCGAATTCTTATATTAACCAAAATATAAAATGATCTAATCGGGTCTCTGATTGCCCTATCATAGAAGTTTAATAGTGCATTTTACTCGCCATTCCACGCCTTTTAAGATGCCGCCTAGCCCAGTACGCTATCTGAAATAGGAGCGACGTAAATTGAACAAATGTGATTGAATTTCCCTGAATTCTGATATTAACCTTAATGTAAAATGATCTAATCGGGTCTCTGTTCACCCTACCCTAGAAGTTTAATAGTGCATTTTACTCGCCATTTCATGCGCTTTGAGATGCCGTTTAGCCCAATACGCTATCTGAAATAGGAGCGACTTAAATTGAACAAATGTGATAGAATTTCGCTGAATTCTTATATTAACCAAAATATAAAATGATCTAATCGGGTCTCTGATTGCCCTATCATAGAAGTTGAATAGTATGTTTTCTTCCCCATTCCACGCGCTTTAAGATGCCGCCTAGCCCACTACGCTATCTGAAATAGGAGCGACGTTAATTGAACAAATGTGATAGAATTTCGCAGAATTCTTAAATTAACCATAATATAAAATGATCTAATCGGGTCTCTGTTTGCCCTACCCTAGAAGTTTAATAATGCATTTTACTCGTTATTTCATGCGCTTTGATATGCCGCTTATCCCAATACGCTATCTGAAATAGGAGCGATGTAAATTGAGCAAATGTGATAGAATTTCGCTGAATTCTTATATTAACCTTAATGTAAAATGATTTAATCGGGTCTCTGTTCGCCCTACCCTAGAAGTTTAATAGTCCATTTCACTCGACATTTCATGCGCTTTGAGATGCCACTTAGCCCAATACGCTATCTGAAATAGGAGCGACGTAAATTGAACAAATGTGACAGTATTTCGCTGAATTCTTATATTAACCAAAATATAAAATGATCTAATCGTGTCTCTGATTGCCCTATCATAGAAGTTTAATAGTGCATTTTACTCGCCATTCCACGCGCTTTAAGATGCCGCATAGCCCGCTACGCTATCTGAAATAGGAGCGACGTTAATTGAACAAATGTGATAGAATTTCGCAGAATTCTTAAATTAACCATAATATAAAATGATCTAATCGGGTCTCTGTTTGCACTACCCTAGAAGTTTAATAGTTCATTTCACTCGGCATTTCATGCGCTTTGAGATAACACTTAGCCCAATACGCTATCTGAAATAGGAGCGACGTAAATTGGACAAATGTGATAGAATTTCGCCGAATTCTTATATAACCAAAATATAAAATGATCTAATCTGGTCTCTGATTGCCCTATCACAGAAGTTTAATAGTGCATTTTACTCGCCATTCCACGCCTTTTAAGATGCCGCCTAGCCCAGTACGCTATCTGAAATAGGAGCGACGTACATTGAACAAATGTGATTGAATTTCCCTGAATTCTGATATTAACCTTAATGTAAAATGATTTAATCGGGTCTCTGATTGCCCTATCATAGAAGTTGAATAGTATGTTTTCCTCCCCATTCCACGCGCTTTAAGATGCCGCCTAGCCCACTACGCTATCTGAAATAGGAGCGACGTTAATTGAACAAATGTGATAGAAATTCGCAGAATTCTTAAATTAACCATAATATAAAATGATCTAATCGGGTCTCTGTTTGCCCTACCCTAGAAGATTAATAATGCATTTTACTCGTTATTTCATGCGCTTTGATATGCCGCTTAGCCCAATACGCTATCTGAAATAGGAGCGATGTAAATTGAGCAAATGTGATAGAATTTCGCTGAATTCTTATATTAACCTTAATGTAAAATGATTTAATCTGGTCTCTGTTCGCCCTACCCTAGAAGTTTAATAGTGCATTTCACTCGTCATTTCATGCGCTTCGAGATGTCGCTTAGCCCAATACACTATCTGAAATAGGAGCGACGTAAATTAGACAAATGTGATAGAATTTCGCCGAATTCTTATATTAACCAAAATATAAAATGATCTAATCGGGTCTCTGATTGCCCTATCATAGAAGTTTAATAGTGCATTTTACTCTCCATTCCACGTGCTTTAAGATGGCGCCTAGCCCAGTACGCTATCTGAAATAGGCGCGACGTAAATCGAACAAATGTGATATAATTTTGCAGAATTATTAAATTAACCATAATATAAAATGACCTAATCGGGTCTCTGTTTGCCCTACCCTAGAAGTTTAATAGTGCATTTTACTCGCCATTTTATGCGCATTGAGATGCCGTTTAGCCCATTACGCTATCTGAAATAGGAGCGACGTAAATTGATCAAATGTGAGAGCATTTCGCTGAATTCTTATATTAACCAAATTATAAAATGATCTAATCGGGTCTCTGGGTGCCCTATCATAGAAGTGTAATAGTACATTTTACTCGCCATTCCACGCGCTTTAAGATGCCGCCTAGCCCAGTACGCTATCTGAAATAGGAGCGACGTAAATTGAACAAATGTGATAGAATTTCCCTGAATTCTTATATTAACCTTAATGTAAAATGATCTAATCCGGTCTCTGTTCGCCCTACCCTAGAAGTTTAATAGTGCATTTCACTCGTTATTTCATGCGCTTTGAGATGCCGCTTAGCCCAATACGCTATCTGAAATAGGAGCGACGTAAATTGAACAAATGTGATAGAATTTCGCTGAATTCTTATATTAACCAAAATATAAAATGATGGAATCGGGTCTCTGATTGCCCTATCATAGAAGTTTAATAGTGCATTTTACTCGCCATTCCACGCGCTATAAGATGCCGCCTATCCCAGTACGCTATCTGAAATAGCAGCAACGTAAATTGAACAAATGTGATAGAATTTTGCTGAATTCTTAAATTAACCATAATATAAAATGATCTAATCGGGACTCTGTTTGCCCTACCCTAGAAGTTCAATAGTGCATTTTACTCGCCATTCCACGCGCTTTAAGATGCCGCCTATCCCAGTACGCTATCTGAAATAGGAGCGACGTAAATTGAACAAATGTGATTGAATTTTCTGAATTCTTAAATTAACCATAATATAAAATGATCTAATCGGGTCTCTGTTTGCCCTACCCTAGAAGTTTAATAGTGCATTTCACTCGGCATTTCATGCGCTTTGAGATGCCGCGTAGCCCATTACGCTATCTGAAATAGGAGCGACGTAAATTGAACAAATGTGATAGGATTTCGCTGAATCCTTATACTAACCAAAATATAAAATGATCTAATCGGGTCTCTGATTGCCCTATCATAGAAGTTTAATAGTGCATTTTACTCGCCATTTCATGCGCTTTGAGATGCCGCTTAGCCCAATACGCTATCTGAAATTGGAGCGACGTAAATTGAAGAAATGCGATAGAATTTCGCTGAATTCTTATACTAACCAAAATATAAAATGATCTAATCGGGTCTCTGATTGCCCTATCATAGAAGTTTAATAGTGCATTTTACTCGCCATTCCACGCGCTTTAAGATGCCGCCCAGCCCAGTACGCTATCTGAAATAGGAGCGACGTAAATTGAACAAATGTGATAGAATTTACCTGAATTCTTATATTAACCTTAATGTAAAATGAACTAATCGGGTCTCTGTTCGCCCTACCCTAGAAGTTTAATAGTGCATTTCACTCGTCACTTCGTGCTCTTTGAGATGCTGCTTAGCCCAATACGCTATCCGAAATAGGAGCGACGTAAATTGAACAAATGTGATAGAATTTCGCTGAATTCTTATATTAACCAAAATATAAAATGATCTAATCGGGTCTCTGATTGCCCTATCATAGAAGTTTAATAGTGCATTTTACTCGCCATTCCACCCGCTTTAAGATGCCGCCTAGGCCAGGTACGCTATCTGAAATAGGAGCGACGTAAATCCAACAAATGTGATAGAATTTTGCTGAATTCTTAAATTAACCATAATATAAAATGGTCTATTCGGGTCTCTGTTTGACCTACCCTAGAAGTGTAATAGTGCATTTTACTCGCCATTTCATGCGCTTTGAGATGCCGCTTAGCCCAATACGCTATCTGAAATAGGAGCGACGTAAATTGAACAAATGTGAGAGAATTTCCCTGAATTCTTATATTAACCTTAATGTGAAATGATCTAATCGGGTCTCTGTTCGCCCTATCCTAGAAGTTTAATAGTGCATTTCACTCGTCATTTCATGCGCTTTGAGATGCCGCTTAGCCCAATACGCTATCTGAAATAGGAGCGACGTAAATTGAACAAATGTGATAGAATTTCCCTGAATTCGTATATTAACCAAAATATAAAATGATCTAATCGGGTCTCTGATTGCCTTATCATAGATGTTTAATAGTGCATTTTACTCGCCATTCCACATGCTTTAAGATGCCGCCTAGCCCAGTACGCTATCTGAAATAGGAGCGACGTTAATTGAACAAATGTGATAGAATTTCGCAGAATTCTTAAATTAACCATAATATAAAATGATCTAATCGGGTCTCTGTTTGCCCTACCCTAGAAGTTTAATAGTGCATTCTACTCGTTATTTCATGCGCTTTGATATGCCGCTTAGCCCAATACGCTATCTGAAATAGGAGCGATGTAAATTGAGCAAATGTGATAGAATTTCGCTGAATTCTTATATTAACCTTAATGTAAAATGATTTAATCGGGTCTCTGTTCGCCCTACCCTAGAAGTTTAATAGTGCATTTCACTCGACATTTCATGCGCTTTGAGATGCCGCTCAGCCCAATAAGCTATCTGAAATAGGAGCGACGTAAATTGAACAAATGTGATAGAATTTCGCTGAATTCTTACATTAACCAAAATATAAAATGATCTAATCGGGTCTCCGATTGCCCTATCATAGAAGTTTAATAGTGCATTTTACTCGACATTCCACGCGCTTTAAGATGCCGCCTAGCCCAGTACGCTATCTGAAATAGGAGCGACGTAAATTGAACAATTGTGATAGAATTTGGCTGAATTCTTAAATTAACCATAATATAAAATGGTCTATTCGGGTCCCTGTTTGCCCTACCCTAGAAGTTTAATAGTGCATTTTACTCGTCATTTCATGCGCTTTGAGAAGCCGCTTAGCCCAATACGCTATCTGAAATAGGAGCGACGTAAATTGAACAAATGTGATAGAATTTCGCTGTAATCTTATATTAACCTTAATGTAAAATGATCTAATCGGGTCTCTGTTCGCCCTACCCTAGAAGTTTAATAGTGCATTTCACTCGTCATTTCATGCGCGTTGAGATGCCGGTTAGCCCAATAAGCTATCTGAAATAGGAGCGAGGTAAATTCAACAAATGTGATAGAATTTCGCTGAATTCTTATATTAACCAAAATATAAAATGATATAATCGGGTCTCTGATTGCCCTATCAAAGATGTTTAATAGTGCATTTTTCTCGCCATTTCATGCGCTTTGAGATGCCGTTTGGCCCAATACGCTATCTGAAATAGGAGCGACGTAAATTGAACAAATGTGATAGAATTTCGCCGAATACTTATATTAACCAAAATATAAAATGATCTAATCGGGTCCCTGATTGCCCTGTCATAGAAGTTTAATAGTGCATTTTACACGCCATTCCACGTGCTTTAAGATGCCGCCTAGCCCAGTACGCTATCTGAAATAGGAGCGACGTAAATTGAACAAATGTGATAGAATTTCCCTGAATTCTTATATTAACCTTAATGTAAAATGATCTAATCGGGTCTCTGTTCGCCCTATCGTAGAAGTTTAATAGTGCATTTCACTCGTCATTTCATGCGCTTTGAGATGCCGCTTAGCCCAATACGCTATCTGAAATAGGAGCGACGTAAATTGAACAAATGTGATAGAATTTCCCTGAATTCGTATATTAACCAAAATATAAAATGATCTAATCGGGTCTCTGATTGCCTTATCATAGATGCTTAATAGTGCATTTTACTCGCCATTCCACATGCTTTAAGATGCCGCCTAGCCCAGTACGCTATCTGAAATAGGAGCGACGTTAATTGAACAAATGTGATAGAATTTCGCAGAATTCTTAAATTAACCATAATATAAAATGATCTAATCGGGTCTCTGTTTGCCCTACCCTAGAAGTTTAATAGTGCATTTCACTCGACATTTCATGCGCTTTGAGATGCCGCTTAGCCCAGTAAGCTATCTGAAATAGGTGCGACGTAAATTGAACAAATGTGATAGAATTTCGCTGAATTCTTACATTAACCAAAATATAAAATGATCTAATCGGGTCTCCGATTGCCCTATCATAGAAGTTTAATAGTGCATTTTACTCGCCATTCCACGCGCTATAAGATGCCGCCTATCCCAGTACGCTATCTGAAATAGGAGCGACGTAAATTGAACAAATGTGATAGAATTTCGCTGAATTCTTACATTAACCATAATATAAAATGATCTAATCGGGTCTCTGTTTGCCCTACCCTAGAAGTTTAATAGTGCATTTTACTCGCCATGTCATGCGCTTTGAGATGCCGCGTAGCCCAATACGCTATCTGAAATAGGAGCGACGTAATTTGAAGAAATGTGATAGAATTTCGCCGAATTCTTATATTAACCAAAATATAAAATGATCTAATCGGGTCCCTGATTGCCCTATCATAGAAGTTTAATAGTGCATTTTACTCACCATTCCACGCGCTTTAAGATGCCGCCTAGCCCAGTGCGCTATCTGAAATAGGAGCGACGTAAATTGAACAAATGTAATAGAATTTCCCTGAATACTTATATTAACCTTAATGTAAAATGATCTAATCGGGTCTCTGTTCGCCCTACCCTAGAAGTTTAATAGTGCATTTTACTCGCCATTCCACGCGCTTTAAGATGCCGCCTAGCCCAGTACGCTATCTGAAATAGGAGCGACGCAAATTGAGCAAATGTGATAGAATTTTGCTGAATTCTTAAATTAACCATAATATAAAATGGTCTATTCGGGTCTCTGTTTGCCCTCCCCTAGACGTTTAATAGTGCATTTTACTCGCGATTTCATGCGCTTTGAGATGCCGCTTAGCCCAATACGCTATCTGAAATAGGAGCGACGTAAATTGATCAAATGTGATAGAATTTCGCTGTATTCTTATATTAACCAAAATATAAAATGATCTAATCGGGTCTCTGATTGCCCTATCATAGAAGTTTAATAGTGCATTTTACCCGCCATTCCACGCGCTTTAAGATGCCGCCTAGCCCAGTACGCTATCTGAAATAGGAGCGACGTAAATTGAACAAATGTGATAGAATTTTGCTGAATTCTTAAATTAACCATAATATAAAATGATCTAATCAGGTCTCTGTTTTCCCTACCATAGAAGTTTAATAGTGCATTTTACTCGCCATTTCATGCGCTTTGAGATGCCGTTTAGCCCAATACGCTATCCGAAACAGGAGCGACGTAAATTGAACAAATGTGATAGAATTTCGCTGAATTCTTATATTAACCAAAATATAAAATGATCTAATCGCGTCTCTGATTGCCCTATCATAGAAGTTTAATAGTTCATTTTACTCGCCATTCCACGCGCTTTAAGATGCCGCCTAGCCCAGTACGCTATCCGAAATAGGAGCGACGTAAATTGAACAAATGTGATAGAATTTCGCAGAATTCTCAAATTAACCATAATATAAAATGATCTAATCGGGTCTCTGTTTGCCCTACCCTAGAAGTTTAATAATGCATTTTACTCGTTATTTCATGCGCTTTGATATGCCGCTTAGCCCAATACACTATCTGAAATAGGAGCGATGTAAATTTAGCAAATGTGATAGAATTTCGCTGAATTCTTATGTTAACCTTAATGTAAAATGATTTAATAGGGTCTCTGTTCGCCCTACCGTAGAAGTTTAATAGTGCATTTCACTCGTCATTTCATGCGCTATGAGATGCCGCTTAGCCCAATACACTATCTGAAATAGGAGCGACGTAAATTGGACAAATGTGATAGAATTTCGCCGAATTCTTATATTAACCAAAATATAAAATGATCGAATCGTGTCTCTGATTGCCCTATCATAGAAGTTTAATAGTGCATTTTACTCGACATTCCACGCCTTTTAAGATGCCGCCTAGCCCAGTAAGCTATCTGAAATAGGAGCGACGTAAATTGAACAAATGTGATTGAATTTCCCTGAATTCTTATATTAACCTTAATGTAAAATGATCTAATCGGGTCTCTGTTCGCCCTACCCTAGAAGTTTAATAGTGCATATTACTCGCCATTCCACGCGCTTTAAGATGCCGCCTAGCCCAATACGCTATCTGAAATAGGTGCGACGTAAATTGAACAAATGTGATAGAATTGTGCTGAATTCTTAAATTAACCATAATATAAAATGATCTAATCGGGTCTCTGTTTGCCCTACCCTAGAAGTTTAATAGTGCATTTTACTCGCCATTTCATGCGCTTTGAGATGCCGTTTAGCCCAATACGCTATCTGAAATAGGAGCGACTTAAATTGAACAAATGTGATAGAATTTCGCTGAATTCTTATATTAACCAAAATATAAAATGATCTAATCGGGTCTCTGATTGCCCTATCATAGAAGTTGAATAGTACGTTTTCTTCCCCATTCCACGCGCTTTAAGATGCCGCCTAGCCCACTACGCTATCTGAAATAGGAGCGACGTAAATTGAACAAATGTGATAGAATTTCGCTGAATTCTTATATTCGCCAAAATCTAAAATGATCTAATCGGGTCTCTGATTGCCCTATCATCGAAGTTTAATAGTGCATTTTACTCGCCATTCCACGTGCTTTAAGAAGCCGCCTAGCCCAGTACGCTATCTGAAATAGGAGCGACGTAAATTGAACAAATGTGATAGAATTTTGCTGAATTCTTAAATTAACCATAATATAAAATGATCTAATCGGGACTCTGTTTGCCCTACCCTAGAAGTTTAATAGTGCATTTCACTCGTCATTTCATGCGCTTTGAGATGCCGCTTAGCCCAATACGCTATCTGAAACAGGAGCGACGTAAATTGAACAAATGTGATAGAATTTCGCTGAATTCTTATATTAACCAAAATATAAAATGATCTAATCGGGTCTCTGATTGCCCTATCATAGAAGTTTAATAGTGCATTTTACTCGCCATTCCACGTGCTTTAAGATGCCGCCTAGCCCAGTACGCTATCTGAAATAGGAGCGACGTAAATTGAACAAATGTGATAGAATTTTGCTGAATTCTTAAATTAACCATAATATAAAATGATCTAATCAGGTCTCTGTTTTCCCTACCATAGAAGTTTAATAGTGCATTTTACTCGCCATTTCATGCGCTTTGAGATGCCGTTTAGCCCAATACGCTATCCGAAACAGGAGCGACGTAAATTGAACAAATGTGATAGAATTTCGCTGAATTCTTATATTAACCAAAATATAAAATGATCTAATCGCGTCTCTGATTGCCCTATCATAGAAGTTTAATAGTTCATTTTACTCGCCATTCCACGCGCTTTAAGATGCCGCCTAGCCCAGTACGCTATCCGAAATAGGAGCGACGTAAATTGAACAAATGTGATAGAATTTCGCAGAATTCTCAAATTAACCATAATATAAAATGATCTAATCGGGTCTCTGTTTGCCCTACCCTAGAAGTTTAATAATGCATTTTACTCGTTATTTCATGCGCTTTGATATGCCGCTTAGCCGAATACGCTATCTGAAATAGGAGCGATGTAAATTTAGCAAATGTGATAGAATTTCGCTGAATTCTTATGTTAACCTTAATGTAAAATGATTTAATAGGGTCTCTGTTCGCCCTACCCTAGAAGTTTAATAGTGCATTTCACTCGTCATTTCATGCGCTATGAGATGCCGCTTAGCCCAATACACTATCTGAAATAGGAGCGACGTAAATTGGACAAATGTGATAGAATTTCGCCGAATTCTTATATTAACCAAAATATAAAATGATCGAATCGTGTCTCTGATTGCCCTATCATAGAAGTTTAATAGTGCATTTTACTCGACATTCCACGCCTTTTAAGATGCCGCCTAGCCCAGTAAGCTATCTGAAATAGGAGCGACGTAAATTGAACAAATGTGATTGAATTTCCCTGAATTCTTATATTAACCTTAATGTAAAATGATCTAATCGGGTCTCTGTTCGCCCTACCCTAGAAGTTTAATAGTGCATATTACTCGCCATTCCACGCGCTTTAAGATGCCGCCTAGCCCAATACGCTATCTGAAATAGGTGCGACGTAAATTGAACAAATGTGATAGAATTGTGCTGAATTCTTAAATTAACCATAATATAAAATGATCTAATCGGGTCTCTGTTTGCCCTACCCTAGAAGTTTAATAGTGCATTTTACTCGCCATTTCATGCGCTTTGAGATGCCGTTTAGCCCAATACGCTATCTGAAATAGGAGCGACTTAAATTGAACAAATGTGATAGAATTTCGCTGAATTCTTATATTAACCAAAATATAAAATGATCTAATCGGGTCTCTGATTGCCCTATCATAGAAGTTGAATAGTATGTTTTCTTCCCCATTCCACGCGCTTTAAGATGCCGCCTAGCCCACTACGCTATCTGAAATAGGAGCGACGTTAATTGAACAAATGTGATAGAATTTCGCAGAATTCTTAAATTAACCATAATATAAAATGATCTAATCGGGTCTGTGTTTGCCCTACCCTAGAAGTTTAATAATGCATTTTACTCGTTATTTCATGCGCTTTGATATGCCGCTTATCCCAATACGCTATCTGAAATAGGAGCGATGTAAATTGAGCAAATGTGATAGAATTTCGCTGAATTCTTATATTAACCTTAATGTAAAATGATTTAATCGGGTCTCTGTTCGCCCTACCCTAGAAGTTTAATAGTCCATTTCACTCGACATTTCATGCGCTTTGAGATGCCACTTAGCCCAATACGCTATCTGAAATAGGAGCGACGTAAATTGAACAAATGTGACAGTATTTCGCTGAATTCTTATATTAACCAAAATATAAAATGATCTAATCGTGTCTCTGATTGCCCTATCATAGAAGTTTAATAGTGCATTTTACTCGCCATTCCACGCGCTTTAAGATGCCGCATAGCCCGCTACGCTATCTGAAATAGGAGCGACGTTAATTGAACAAATGTGATAGAATTTCGCAGAATTCTTAAATTAACCATAATATAAAATGATCTAATCGGGTCTCTGTTTGCACTACCCTAGAAGTTTAATAGTTCATTTCACTCGGCATTTCATGCGCTTTGAGATGCCGCTTAGCGCAATACGCTATCTGAAATAGGAGCGACGTAAATTGAACAAATGTGATAGAATTTCGCTGAATTCTTATATTAACCAAAATATAAAATGATCTAATCGGGTCTCTGATTGCCCTATCATAGAAGTTTAATAGTATATTTTCCTCCCCATTCCACGCGCTTTAAGATGCCGCCTAGCCCACTACGCTATCTGAAATAGGAGCGACGTTAATTGAACAAATGTGATAGAATTTCGAAGAATTCTCAAATTAACCGTAATATAAAATGATCTAATCGGGTCTCTATTTGCCCTACCCTAGAAGTTTAATAATGCATTTCACTCGTTATTTCATGCACTTTGATATGCCGCTTAGCCCAATACGCTTTCTGAAATAGGAGCGATGTAAATTGAGCAAATGTGATAGAATTTCGCTGAATTCTTATATTAACCTTAATGTAAAATGATTTAATAGGGTCTCTGTTCGCCCTACCCTAGAAGTTTAATAGTGCATTTCACTCGTCATTTCATGCGCTTTGAGATGCCGCTTAGCCCAATACACTATCTGAAATAGGAGCGACGTAAATTGGACAAATGTGATAGAATTTCGCCGAATTCTTATATAACCAAAATATAAAATGATCTAATCTGGTCTCTGATTGCCCTATCATAGAAGTTTAATAGTGCATTTTACTCGCCATTCCAAGCCTTTTAAGATGCCGCCCAGCCCAGTACGCTATCTGAAATAGGAGCGACGTAAATTGAACAAGTGTGGTTGAATTTCCCTGAATTCTGATATTAACCTTAATGTAAAATGATCTAATCGGGTCTCTGTTCGCCCTACCCTAGAAGTTTAATAGTGCATTTTGCTCGCCATGTCATGCGCTTTGAGATGCCGCTTAGCCCAATACGCTAACTGAAATTGGAGCGACGTAAATTGAACAAATGTGATAGAATTTCGCCGAATTCTTATATTAACCAAAATATAAAATGATCTAATCGGGTCTCTGATTGCCCTATCATAGAAGTTTAATAGTGCATTTTACTCGCCATTCCACCCGCTTTAAGATGCCGCCTAGCCCAGAACGCTATCTGAAATAGGAGCGACGTTAATTGAACAAATGTGATAGAATTTCGCAGAATTCTTAAATTAACCATAATATGAAATGATCTAATCGGGTCTCTGTTTGCCCTACCCTAGAAGTTTAATAGTGCATTTTACTCGCTCATTTCATGCGCTTTGAGATGCCGTTTAGCCCAATGCGCTATCTGAAATAGGAGCGACGTAAATTGAACAAACGTGATAGAATTTCGCTGAATTCTTATATTAACCAAAATATAAAATGATCTAATCGGGTCTCTGATTGCCCTATCATAGAAGTTTAATAGTGCATTTTACTCGCCATTCCACGCGCTTTAAGATGCCGCCTATCCCAGTACGCTATCTGAAATAGGAGCGACGTAAATTGAACAAATGTGATAGAATTTTGCTGAATTCTTAAATTAACCATAATATAAAATGATCTAATCGAGTCTCTGTTTGCCCTACCCTAGAAGTTTAATAGTGCATTTTACTCGTCATTTCATGCGCTTTGAGATGCCGCTTAGCCCAATACGCTATCTGTAATAGGAGCGACGTAAATCGAACAAATGTGAGAGATTTTCCCTGAATTCTTATATTAACCTTAATGTGAAATAATCTAATCGGGTCTCTGTTTGCCCTACCCTAGAAGTTTAATAGGGCATTTCACTCGCTATTCCACGCGCTTTAAGAAGCCGCCTAGCCCAGGTACGCTATCTGAAATAGGAGCGACGTAAATTGAACAAATGTGATAGAATTTTGCTGAATTCTTAAATTAACCATAATATAAAATGATCTAATCGGGTCTCTGTTTGCCCTACCCTAGAAGTTTAATAGTGCATTGTACTCGTCATTTCATGCGCTTTGAGATGCCGCTTAGCCCAATACGCTATCTGAAATAGGAGCGACGTAAATTGAACAAATGTGAGAGAATTTCCCTGAATTCTTATATTAACGTTAATGTGAAATGATCTAATCGGGTCTCTGTTCTCCCTACCCTAGAAGTTTAATAGTCTATTGCACTCTTCATTTCATGCGCTTTGAGATGCCGCTTAGCCTAATACGCTATCTGAAATAGGAGCGACGTAAATTGAACAAATGTGATAGAATTTCGCTGAATTCTTATATTAACCAAAATATAAAATGATCTAATCGGGTCTCTGATCGCCCTATCATAGAAGTTTAATAGTATATTTTCCTCCCCATTCCACGCGCTTTAAGATGCCGCCTAGCCCACTACGCTAACTGAAATAGGAGCGACGTTAATTGAACAAATGTGATAGAATTTCGCAGAATTCTCAATTCACCATAATATAAAATGATCTAATCCGGTCTCTGTTTGCCCTACCCTAGAAGTTTAATAATGCATTTTACTTGTTATTTCATGCGCTTTTATATGCCGCTTAGCCCAATACGCTATCTGAAATAGGAGCGATGTAAATTGAGCAAATGTGATAGAATTTCGCTGAATTCTTTTATTAACCTTAATGTAAAATGATTTAATAGGGTCTCTGTTCGCCCTACCCGAGAAGTTTAATAGTGCATTTTACTCGCCATTCCACGCCTTTTAAGATGCCGCCTAGCCCAGTACGCTATCTGAAATAGGAGCGACGTACATTGAACAAATGTGATTGAATTTCCCTGAATTCTGATATTAACCTTAATGTAAAATGATTTAATCGGGTCTCTGATTGCCCTATCATAGAAGTTGAATAGTATGTTTTCCTCCCCATTCCACGCGCTTTAAGATGCCGCCTAGCCCACTACGCTATCTGAAATAGGAGCGACGTTAATTGAACAAATGTGATAGAAATTCGCAGAATTCTTAAATTAACCATAATATAAATGATCTAATCGGGTCTCTGTTTGCCCTACCCTAGAAGTTTAATAATGCATTTTACTCGTTTATTCATGCGCTTTGATATGCCGCTTAGCCCAATACGCTATCTGAAATAGGAGCGATGTAAATTGAGCAAATGTGATAGAATTTCGCTGAATTCTTATATTAACCTTAATGTAAAATGATTTAATCTGGTCTCTGTTCGCCCTACCCTAGAAGTTTAATAGTGCATTTCACTCGTCATTTCATGCGCTTCGAGATGTCGCTTAGCCCAATACACTATCTGAAATAGGAGCGACGTAAATTAGACAAATGTGATAGAATTTCGCCGAATTCTTATATTAACCAAAATATAAAATGATCTAATCGGGTCTCTGATTGCCCTATCATAGAAGTTTAATAGTGCATTTTACTCTCCATTCCACGTGCTTTAAGATGCCGCCTAGCCCAGTACGCTATCTGAAATAGGCGCGACGTAAATCGAACAAATGTGATATAATTTTGCTGAATTATTAAATTAACCATAATATAAAATGACCTAATCGGGTCTCTGTTTGCCCTACCCTAGAAGTTTAATAGTGCATTTTACTCGCTCATTTCATGCGCTTTGAGATGCCGTTTAGCCCAATGCGCTATCTGAAATAGGAGCGACGTAAATTGAACAAACGTGATAGAATTTCGCTGAAATCTTATATTAACCAAAATATAAATGATCTAATCGGGTCTCTGATTGCCCTATCATAGAAGTTTAATAGTGCATTTTACTCGCCATTCCACGTGCTTTAAGATGCCGCCTAGCCCAGTACGCTATCTGAAATAGGAGCGACGTAAATTGAACAAATGTGATAGAATTTTGCTGAATTCTTAAATTAACCATAATATAAAATGATCTAATCAGGTCTCTGTTTTCCCTACCATAGAAGTTTAATAGTGCATTTTACTCGCCATTTCATGCGCTTTGAGATGCCGTTTAGCCCAATACGCTATCCGAAACAGGAGCGACGTAAATTGAACAAATGTGATAGAATTTCGCTGAATTCTTATATTAACCAAAATATAAAATGATCTAATCGGGTCTCTGATTGCCCTATCATAGAAGTTTAATAGTTCATTTTACTCGCCATTCCACGCGCTTTAAGATGCCGCCTAGCCCAGTACGCTATCTGAAATAGGAGCGACGTAAATTGAACAAATGTGATAGAATTTCGCAGAATTCTCAAATTAACCATAATATAAAATGATCTAATCGGGTCTCTGTTTGCCCTACCCTAGAAGTTTAATAATGCATTTTACTCGTTATTTCATGCGCTTTGATATGCCGCTTAGCCGAATACGCTATCTGAAATAGGAGCGATGTAAATTTAGCAAATGTGATAGAATTTCGCTGAATTCTTATGTTAACCTTAATGTAAAATGATTTAATAGGGTCTCTGTTCGCCCTACCGTTGAAGTTAATAGTGCATTTCACTCGTCATTTCATGCGCTATGAGATGCCGCTTAGCCCAATACACTATCTGAAATAGGAGCGACGTAAATTGGACAAATGTGATAGAATTTCGCCGAATTCTTATATTAACCAAAATATAAAATGATCGAATCGTGTCTCTGATTGCCCTATCATAGAAGTTTAATAGTGCATTTACTCGACATTCCACGCCTTTTAAGATGCCGCCTAGCCAGTAAGCTATCTGAAATAGGAGCGACGTAAATTGAACAAATGTGATTGAATTTCCCTGAATTCTTATATTAACCTTAATGTAAATGATCTAATCGGGTCTCTGTTTGCCCTACCCTAGAAGTTTAATAGGGCATTTCACTCGCTATTCCACGCGCTTTAAGAAGCCGCCTATCCCAGGTACGCTATCTGAAATAGGAGCGACGTAAATTGAACAAATGTGATAGAATTTTGCTGAATTCTTAAATTAACCATAATATAAAATGATCTAATCGGGTCTCTGTTTGCCCTACCCTAGAAGTTTAATAGTGCATTGTACTCGTCATTTCATGCGCTTTGAGATGCCGCTTAGCCCAATACGCTATCTGAAATAGGAGCGACGTAAATTGAACAAATGTGATAGAATTTCATTGAATCCTTATATTAACCATAATATAACATGACCTAATCGGGTCTCTGATTGCCCTATCCGAGTAGTATAGTAGGGCATTTTACTCGCCATTTCATGCGCTTTAAGATGCCGCCAATCTCAATACGATATCTGGTGTAGGAGCGACGTGAATATGACAAGTGTGATAGAGTTACGACGAATTCTTAAATTAACAATAATATAAGATGATCTAATCGGGATTCTGATTGCCCTATCCTAGAAGTTTAGTAGTGCATTTGACTCGACATTTCATGCGCTTTAAGCTGCCGTCTAGCCCAATCCGCAATCTGAAATTGGATCTACGGAAATTGATCAAATGTGACAGAGTTACGCAGAATTCTTATATTAACCATAATATAACATGATCTAATCGGGTATCTGATTGCCCTATCATAGAAGTTTAATAGTGCATTTTACCCGACATTTCATGCCCTTTAAGATCCCACCTAGCCCAATACGCTATCTGAAATAGGGGTGACGTAAATTGAACAAATGTGATAAAATTACGCCGCATTCTTATATTAACCATAATATAAAACGATCTAATCGGGTCTCTGATTACCATATCATAGAAGGTTAGCAGTGCATTTTACTCGACATTTCATGCGCTTTAGATGCCGTCTAGCCCAATACGCTTTCTGAAATTGGAGCTACGTATATTGAACAAATGTGATAGAATTTCGCTGAATTCTTATTTTAACCATATTATAGAATGATCTAACCGGGTCTCTGATTGCCCTATCTTAGAAGTTTAATAGTGCATTTTGCTCGCCATTTCATGCGCCTTAAGGTGCCGCTTAGCCCAATACGCTATCTGAAATAGGAGGGACGTAAATTGAACAAATGTGATAGAATTTCGCTGAATTCTTATTTTAACCATAATATAGAATGATCTAATCGGGTCTCTGATTGCCCTATCACAGAAGTTTAGTAGTGCATTTTACTCGACATTTCATGCGCTTTAAGATGCCGCCTCGCCCAATACGCTATCTGAAATAGAGGCGACGTAAATTGAACAAATGTGATAAAATTACGCTGAATTCTTATACTAACAATAATATAAAATGATCTAATCGGGTCTCTGATAGCGCCATCAAAGAAGTATAGTAGTGCATTTTACTCGTCATTTCATGCGCTTTAAGGTGCCCTCTATCCCAATACGCTATCTGAAATTGGAGCTACGTAAATTAAACAAATGTGATAGAGTTACGACGAATTGTTAAATTAGCCATAATATACGATGATCTAATCGGGTCTCTGTTTGCCCTATCCTAGAAGTTTAAAAGTTCATTTGACTCCACATTTCATGCACTTTAAGATGCCACCAAGCCCAATACGCTATCTGAAGTAGGGGCGACGTAAATTGAACAAGTGTGATAAAATTCCGTTCAATTCTTTTATTAACAATAATATAAAATGATGTAAACGGGTCTCTGACTGCCCTATCATAGAAGTTTAACAGTGCATGTTACTCGTCATTTCATGCGCTTTAAGGTGCCGGCTAGCCCAATACGCTATCTGAAATAGGAGCGGCGTAAATTGAGCAAATGTGATAGAATTTCGCTGAATTCTTTTATTAACCATAATATAAGATGACCTAATCGGGTCTCTGATTGCCCTATCCGAGAAGTGTAGTAGGGCATTTTACTCGACATTTCATGCGCTTTAAGGTGCCGCTGAGACCAATACACTATTTGAAATTGGAGAGACGTAAATTGAACAAATGTGATGGAATTACGCTGCATTCTTATATTAATGATAATATAAGATTATATAATCGAGTCTCTGATTGCCCTGTCATAGAAGTTTAATTGTGCATTTTACTCGTCATTTCGTGCGCTTTAAGGTGCCTCCTAGCCCAATACGCTATCTGAAATTGGAGCTACGTAAATTGGACAAATGTGATACAATTACCCTGAATCCTCTTATTAACATTAATACCAAAGGATTTAATTGGGTCTCTGATGGGCGAATCCGAGAAGCTTAACAGAGCATATTACTGGACCTTTTCATGCGCTTTAAGATACCGCCTAGCCCAATACGCTATGTGAAATAGAAGCGACGTAAATTGAACAAATGTGATCGAGTTACGACGAATTCTTAAATTAACCATAATACACGATGATCTAATCGGGTCTCTGATTGCCCTATCCTAGAAGCTTAGTAGTGTATTTTACTCGGCATTCCATGCGCTTTAAGATCCCACCTAGCCCAATACGCTATCTGAAATAGGAACGACGTAAATTGAACAAACGTGATAGAATTACGCAGAATTCTTATATTAACCATAATATAATACGATCTATTCGGTTCTCCGATACCCCTATCATAGAAGTTTAATAGTGCATTTTACTCGTCATTTCATGCGCTTTAAGGTGCTGCCTAGCCCAATACGCTATCTGAAATAGGAGCGAAATGAATTGAACAAATGTGATGAAATTACGTTGAATTCTTATATTAACAATATTATTAAATGATCTAATCGGGTCCCTGATTGCCCTATCATAGAAGTTTAATAGTGCATTTTACTCGACATTTTATGCGCTTTAAAATGCCACCTAGCACAATACGCTATCTGAAATAGCTGCAACGTAAATTGAGCAAATGTGATGGATTTACGCAGAATTCTTATATCAACCATAATATAATACGATCTATTCGGGTCTCTGATTGCCCTATCGTAGAAGTTTAATAGTGCATTTTACTCGACATTTCATGCGCTTTACGGTGCTGCCTAGCCCAATACGCTATCTGAAATAGGTGCCATATAAAATGAACAAATGTGATAAAATTACGTTGAATTCTTATATTAACAATATTATAAAATGATCTAATCGGGTCTCTGATTGCCCTATCATAGAAGTTTAGTAGTGCATTTTACTCGACATTTCATGCGCTTTAAGATGCCACCTAGCACAATACACTATTTGAAATAGGGGCGACGTAAATTGAACAAATGTGATAGAATTACGCAGAATTCTTATATTAACCATAATATATTACGATCAATTCGGGTCTCTGATTGTCCTATCATAGAAGTTCAATAGTGCGTTTTACTCGTCATTTCATGCCCTTTGTGGTACCGCTTATCCCAATACGCTATCTGAGATACGAGCGACGTAAATTGTACAAATGTGATAGAATTACACTGAATTCTTATATTAATCATAATATAAGATGATCTAATCGGGTCTCTGATTGCCCTATCGTAGAAGTTTAGTGGTGCATTTTAATCGTGATTTCATGCGCTTTACGGTGTCGCATATCCCAATACGCTATCCGAAATTGGAGCTACGTGAATTGAACAAATGTGATAGAGTTACGACGAATTCTTAAATTAACTATAATATAAGATGATCTAATCGGGTCTCTGATTGCCCTATCCTAGAAGTTTAGCAGTGCATTTTACTCGACATTCCATGCGCTTTAAGATTCCGCTTAGCCCTATACGCTATCTGAAATAGAAGCGACGTAAATTGAACAAATGTGATAGAATTTCATTGAATCCTTATATTAACCATAATATAACATGACCTAATCGGGTCTCTGATTGCCCTATCCGAGTAGTATAGTAGGGCATTTTACTCGCCATTTCATGCGCTTTAAGATGCCGCCAATCTCAATACGATATCTGGTGTAGGAGCGACGTGAATATGACAAGTGTGATAGAGTTACGACGAATTCTTAAATTAACAATAATATAAGATGATCTAATCGGGATTCTGATTGCCCTATCCTAGAAGTTTAGTAGTGCATTTGACTCGACATTTCATGCGCTTTAAGCTGCCGTCTAGCCCAATCCGCAATCTGAAATTGGAGCTACGGAAATTGATCAAATGTGACAGAGTTACGCAGAATTCTTATATTAACCATAATATAACATGACCTAATCGGGTATCTGATTGCCCTATCATAGAAGTTTAATAGTGCATTTTACCCGACATTTCATGCCCTTTAAGATCCCACCTAGCCCAATACGCTATCTGAAATAGGGGTGACGTAAATTGAACAAATGTGATAAAATTACGCCGCATTCTTATATTAACCATAATATAAAACGATCTAATCGGGTCTCTGATTACCATATCATAGAAGGTTAGCAGTGCATTTTACTCGCCATTTCATGCGCCTTAAGGTGCCGCCTAGCCCAATACGCTATCTGAAATTGGAGCTACGTAAATTGAAGAAACGTGATAGAATTACGCAGTATTCTGACATTAACCATAATATAATACGATCTATTCGGGTCTCTGATTGGCCTATCATAGAAGTTTAATACTGCATTTTACGCGCCATTTCATACGCCTTAAGGTGCCGCCAAGCCCAATACGCTATCTGAAATAGGAGCGACATAAATTGAACAAATGTGATAGAATTACGCAGAATTCTTATATTAACCATAATATAATACGATCTATTCGGGTCTCTGATTGCCCTATCATAGAAGTTTAACAGTGCACTTTACTCGTCATTTCATGCGCTGTCAGGTGCCGCCTAGCCCAATAGGCTATCTGAAATAGGAGCGACATAAATTGAACAAATGTGATAGAATTATGCAGAATTCTTATATTAACCATAATATAATACGATATATTCGGGTCTGTGATTGGCCTATCATAGAAGCTTAATACTGCATTTTACTCGTCATTTCATGCTCTTTAAGGTGCCGCTTAGCGAAATACGCTGTCTGAAATAGGAGCGACGTAAATTGAACTAATGTGATAGAATTTCGCTGAATTCTTAAATTAACCATAATATAAAATGATCTAATCGGGTCTCTGTTTGCCCTACCCTAGAAGTTTAATAGTGCATTTTACTCGACATATCATGCGCTTTAAGGTGCGGCTTAGCCCAATACGCTATCTGAAAAAGGAGCTACGTGAATTGAACAAATGTGATAGAATATCGCTGAATCCTTAAATTAACCATAATATAAAATGATCTAATCGGGTCTCTGATTGCCCTATCCGAGAAGTTAAATAGTGCATTTTACTCGACATTTCATGCGCTATAAGATGCCGCCTAGTCCAATGCGCTATCTGAAATTGGAGCTACGTAAATTGAAGAAACGTGATAGAATTACGCAGTATTCTGACATTAACCATAATAAAATACGATCTATTCGGGTCTCTGATTGGCCTATCATAGAAGTTTAATACTGCATTTTACTCGCCATTTCATGCGCCTTAAGGTGCCGCCTAGCCCAATACGCTATCTGAAATAGGAGCGACATAAATTGAACAAATGTGATAGAATTACGCTGAATTCTTAAATTAACCATAACATAAAATGATCTAATCGGGTCTCTGTTTGCCTTACCCTAGAAGTATAATAGTGCATTTTACTCGCCATTTCATGCGCTTTGAGGTGCCGCTTAGCCCAAGACGCTATCTGAAATAGGAGCGACGTAAATTGAACAAATGTGATAGAATTTCGCTGAGTTCTTAAATTATCCGTAATATAAAATGATCTAATCGGGTCTCTGTTTGCCGTACCCAAGAAGTTTAATAGTGCAATTTACTCGCCATTTCATGCGGTTTGAGATGTCGCTTAGCCCAATACGCTATCTGAAATAGGAGCGGCGTAAAATTGAACAAATGTGATAGAATTTCGCTGAACTCTTATATTATCCATAAAGTAAAATGATCTAATCAGCTCTCTGTTCGCCCTACCCTAGAAGTTTAATAGTACATTTTACTCGCCATTTCATGCGCTTTGAGATGCCGCTTAGCCCAATACGCTATCTGAAATAGGAGTGGCGTAAATTGAACAAATGTGATAGAATTTCGCTGAATTCTTATATTAAACAAAATATATAATGATGTAATCGGGTCTCTGTTTGCCCTACCCTAGAAGTTTAATAGTGCAATTTACTCGCCATTTCATGCGCTTTGAGAAGCCACTTAGCCCAATACGCTATCTGAAATAGGAGCGACGTAAATTGAACAAATGTGATAGAATTTCGCTGAATTCTTAAATTAACCATAACATAAAATGATCTAATCGGGTCTCTGTTGCCCTACCGTTGAAGTTTAATAGTGCATTTTACTCGCCATTTCATGCGCTTTGTGATGCCGCTTGGCCCAATACGCTATCTGAAATAGGAGCGACGTAAATTGAAAAAATGTGATAGAATTTCGCTGAATTCTTAAATTAACCATAATATAAAATGATCTAATCAGGGTCCCTGTTTGCCTTTCCCTAGAAGTTTAATAGTGCATTTCACTCGTCATTTCATGCGCTTTGAGATGCCGCTTAGCCCAATACGCTATCTGAAACACGAGCGACGTAAATTGAACAAAGTGATAGAATTTCGCTGAATTCTTATATTAACCAAAATATAAAATGATCTAATCGGGTCTCTGTTCGCCCCACCCTAGAAGTTTAATACTGCATTTCACTCGACATTCCACACGCTTTACGATGCCGCATAGCCCAGTACGCGATCTGAAATAGGAGCGACGACAATTGAACAAATATGATAGAATTACGCTGCATTCTTATATTAACCGTAATATAAAATGATCTCATCGGGTCTCTGTTTGCCTTACCCTAGAAGTTCGATAGTGCATTTTACTCGCCATTTCATGCGCTTTGAGATGCCTGTTAGCCCAATACGCTATCTGAAATAGGAGCAACGTAAATTGAACAAATGTGATAGAATTTCGCTGAATTCTTAAATTAACCATAATATAAAATGATCTAATCGGGTCTCTGTTTGCCCTACCCTAGAAGTTTGATAGTGCATTTTACTCGCCATTTCATGCGCTTTGAAGTGCCGCTTAGACCAATACGCTATCTGAAATAGAAGCGACGTAAGTTGAAGGAATGTGATAGAATTTCGCTGAATTCTTAAATTAACCGCAATATAAAATGATCTAATCGGCTCTCTGTTCGCCCAACCCTAGAAGTTTAATAGTGCATTTTACTCGCCATTTCATGCGGTTTGAGATGCCGCTTAGCCCGATACGCTATCTGATATAGGAGCGACGTAAATTGAACAAATGTGATAGAATTTCGCTGAATTCTTAAATTATCCGTAATATAAAATGATCTAATCGGGTCTCTGTTTGCCGTTCCCAAGAAGTTTAATAGTGCAATTTACTCGCCATTTCATGCGGTTTGAGATGTCGCTTAGCTCAATACGCTATCTGAAATAGGAGCGGCGTAAATTGAACAAATGTGATAGAATTTCGCTGAACTCTTATATTATCCATAAAGTAAAATGATCTAATCGGCTCTCTGTTCGCCCTAACCTAGAAGTTTAATAGTGCATTTTACTCGGCATTTCATGAGCTTTGAGATGCCGCTTAGACCGATACGCTATCTGAAATAGGAGCGACGTAAATTGAACAAATGTGATAGAATTACGCCGTATTCTTATATTAACCGTAATTTAAAATGATCTAATCGGGTCTCTGTTTGCCCCACCCTAGAAGTTTAATAGTGCATTTTACGCGCCATTTCTTGCGCTTTGAGATGCCGCTTACCCCAATACGCTATCTGAAATAGGAGCGGCGTAAATTGAACAAATGTGATAGAATTTTGCTGAATTCTTATATTAAACAAAATATATAATGATGTAATCGGGTCTCTGTTTGCCCTACCCTAGAAGTTTAATGGTGCAATTTACTCGCCATTTCATGCGCTTTGAGAAGCCACTTAGCCCAATACGCTATCTGAAATAGGAGCGACGTAAATTGAACAAATGTGATAGAATTTCGCTGAATTCTTAAATTAACCATAACATAAAATGATCTAATCGGGTCTCTGTTTGCCCTACCGTTGAAGTTTAATAGTGCATTTTACTCGCCATTTCATGCGCTTTGTGATGCCGCTTGGCCCAATACGCTATCTGAAATAGGAGCGACGTAAATTGAAAAAATGTGATAGAATTTCGCTGAATTCTTAAATTAACCCTAATATAAAATGATCTAATCAGGTCCCTGTTTGCCTTTCCCTAGAAGTTTAATAGTGCATTTCACTCGTCATTTCATGCGCTTTGAGATGCCGCTTAGCCCAATACGCTATCTGAAACACGAGCGACGTAAATTGAACAAATGTGATAGAATTTCGCTGAATTCTTATATTAACCAAAATATAAAATGATCTAATCGGGTCTCTGTTCGCCCCACCCTAGAAGTTTAATACTGCATTTCACTCGACATTCCACACGCTTTACGATGCCGCCTAGCCCAGTACGCGATCTGAAATAGGAGCGACGTCAATTGAACAAATGTGATAGAATTACGCTGAATTCTTATGTTAACCGTAATATAAAATGATCTAATCTGGTCTCTGTTTGCCTTACCCTAGAAGTTTAATAGTGCATTTTACTCGCCATTTCATGCGCTTTGAGTTGCCGCTTAGCCCAATACGCTATCTGAAATGGGACCGACGTAAATTGAACAAATATGATAGAATTACGCTGCATTCTTATATTAACCGTAATATAAAATGATCTCATCGGGTCTCTGTTTGCCTTACCCTAGAAGTTCGATAGTGCATTTTACTCGCCATTTCATGCGCTTTGAGATGCCTGTTAGCCCAATACGCTATCTGAAATAGGAGCAACGTAAATTGAACAAATGTGATAGAATTTCGCTGAATTCTTAAATTAACCATAATATAAAATGATCTAATCGGGTCTCTGTTTGCCCTACCCTAGAAGTTTGATAGTGAATTGTACTCGCCATTTCATGCGCTTTGAAGTGCCGCTTAGACCAATACGCTATCTGAAATAGAAGCGACGTAAGTTGAAGGAATGTGATAGAATTTCGCTGAATTCTTAAATTAACCGCAATATAAAATGATCTAATCGGCTCTCTGTTCGCCCAACCCTAGAAGTTTAATAGTGCATTTTACTCGCCATTTCATGCGCTTTGAGATGCCGCTTAGGCCAATACGATATCTGACATAGGAGCGACTTAAATTGAACAAATGTGATAGAATTAAGCTGAATTCTTATATTAACCGTAATATAAAATGATCTAATCGGGTCTCTGTTTGCCTTACCCTAGAAGTATAATAGTGCATTTTACTCGCCATTTCATGCGCTTTGTGGTGCCGCTTAGCCCAAGACGCTATCTGAAATAGGAGCGACGTAAATTGAACAAATGTGATAGAATTTCGCTGAATTCTTAAATTATCCGTAATATAAAATGATCTAATCGGGTCTCTGTTTGCCGTTCCCAAGAAGTTTAATAGTGCAATTTACTCGCCATTTCATGCGGTTTGAGATGTCGCTTAGCCCAATACGCTATCTGAAATAGGAGCGGCGTAATTGAACAAATGTGATAGAATTTCGCTGAACTCTTATATTATCCATAAAGTAAAATGATCTAATCGGCTCTCTGTTCGCCCTAACCTAGAAGTTTAATAGTGCATTTTACTCGGCATTTCATGAGCTTTGAGATGCCGCTTAGACCGATACGCTATCTGAAATAGGAGCGACGTAAATTGAACAAATGTGATAGAATTACGCCGTATTCTTATATTAACCGTAATTTAAAATGATCTAATCGGGTCTCTGTTTGCCCCACCCTAGAAGTTTAATAGTGCATTTTACGCGCCATTTCTTGCGCTTTGAGATGCCGCTTACCCCAATACGCTATCTGAAATAGGAGCGGCGTAAATTGAACAAATGTGATAGAATTTCGCTGATTTCTTATATTAAACAAAATATATAATGATGTAATCGGGTCTCTGTTTGCCCTACCCTAGAAGTTTAATAGTGCGATTTACTCGCCATTTCATGCGCTTTGAGAAGCCACTTAGCCCAATACGCTATCTGAAATAGGAGCGACGTAAATTGAACAAATGTGATAGAATTTCGCTGAATTCTTAAATTAACCATAACATAAAATGATCTAATCGGGTCTCTGTTTGCCCTACCCGTTGAAGTTTAATAGTGCATTTTACTCGCCATTTCATGCGCTTTGTGATGCCGCTTGGCCCAATACGCTATCTGAAATAGGAGCGATGTAAATTGAAAAATGTGATAGAATTTCGCTGAATTCTTAAATTAACCCTATATAAATGATCTAATCAGGTCCCTGTTTGCCTTTCCCCTAGAAGTTTAATAGTGCATTTCACTCGTCATTTCATGCGCTTTGAGATGCCGCTTAGCCCAATACGCTATCTGAAACACGAGCGACGTAAATTGAACAAATGTGATAGAATTTCGCTGGATTCTTATATTAACTATAATATGAAATGATCTAATCGGGTCTCTGGTTGCCCTATCATAGAAGTTTAATACTGCATTTTACTCGCCATTTCATGCGCTTTACGGTGCCGTTTAGTCCAATACGCTATCTAGAATAGGAGCGTCGAAAATTGAACAAATGTGATAGAATTACTCTGAATTCTTATATTAATCATAATATAAGATGATCTAATCGGGTCTCTGATTGCCCTATCCTAAAAGTTTAGTAGTGCATTTTACTCGTCATTTCATGCGCTTTAAGATGCCACCTAGCCCAATACGCTATCTGAAATAGAGGCGACGTAAATTGAACAAACGTGATAAATTTCGCTGATTCTTATATTAACCATAATATAAGATGACATAATCGGGTCTCTGTTTGCCCTACCCTAGAAGTTTAATAGCGCATTTTATTCAACATTTCATGCGCATTAAGATGCCACCTAGCCCAATACGCTCTCTGAAATAGGGGCGACGTAAATTGAACAAATGTGATAAAATTAGGCTGAATTCTTATATTAACAATAATATAAAAGGATCTAATCGGGTCTCTGATTGCCCTATCATAGAAGTTTAATAGTGCATTTTGCTCGTCATTTCATGCGCTTGCAGGTTCCGCTATGCCCAATACGCTATCAGAAATAGGAACGACGTAAATTGAACAAATGTGATAGAACTTCGCTGAATTCTTATATTAATCATAATATAAGATGACCTAATCGGGTCTCCGATTGCCCTATCCGAGAAGTTTAGCAGAGCATTTTCTCGACATTTCACGTGCTTTAAGATGCCGCACAGCCAAATACGCTATCTGAATTTGGAGCTACGTAAATTGAACAAACGTGATAGAATTACGCAGAATTCTTATATTAACCATAATATAATATGGTCTGTTCGGGTCTCTGTTTGCCCTACCCTAGAAGTTTAATAGTGCATTTTACTCGACATTTCATGCGCTTTAAGATGCCACCTAGACCAATACGCTATCTGAAATAGGGGCGACGTGAATTGAACATATGTGATAGAATTACGGGGAATTCTTATATCAACCGTAATATCATACGATCGATTCGTGTCTCTGATTGCCCGATCATAGAAGTTTAATAGTGCATTTCACTCATCATTTCATGCGCTTTAAGGTGCCGCCTAGCCCAATACGCTATCTGAAATTGGAGCTACCTCAATTGAAAATGTGATAGAATTACGCAGTATTCTTATATTAATCATAATATAATACGATCTCCTCGGGTCTCTGATTGCCCTATCATAGAAGTTTAATAGTGCATGTTACTCGTCATTTCATGCGCTTTAAAGTGCCGCCTAGCCCAATACGCTATCAGAAATAGGAGCGACATAAATTGAACAAATGTGATAGAATTACGCAGAATTCTTATATTAACCATAATATAGAATGATCTAATCGGGTCTCTGATTGCCCTGTCATGGAAGTTTAATAGTGCATTGTACTCGCCAGTCCATGCGCTTTAAGATGCCGCCTATCCCAATACGCTATCTGAAATAGGAGCGTCGTAAATTGAACAAATGTGATAGAATTACGCAGAATTCTTAACATAACCATAATTTGAAAATATCTAATCGGGTCTCTGATTGCCCTATCAGAGAAGTTTAGTAGTGCGTTTTACTCGACATTTCATGCGCTTTAAGATGCCGCCTCGCCCAATACGCTGTCTGAAGCAGGAGCGACGTAAATTGAACAAACGTGATAGAATTACGCAAAATTCTTATATTAACCATAATATAATATGATCGATTTGGGTCTCTGATTGCCCTATCATGGAAGGTTAGTAGGGCAGTTTACTCGTCATTCCACGCGCTATAAGGCGCCGCTTAGCCCAATATACTGTCTGAAATAGGAGCGACGTAAATTGAACAAATGTGATAGAATTTCGCTGAATTCTTAAATTATCCGTAATATAAAATGATCTAATCGGGTCTCTGTTTGCCGTTCCCAAGAAGTTTAATAGTGCAATTTACTCGCCATTTCATGCGGTTTGAGATGTCGCTTAGCCCAATACGCTATCTGAAATAGGAGCGGCGTAAATTGAACAAATGTGATAGAATTTTGCTGAATTCTTATATTAAACAAAATATATAATGATGTAATCGGGTCTCTGTTTGCCCTACCCTAGAAGTTTAATGGTGCAATTTACTCGCCATTTCATGCGCTTTGAGAAGCCACTTAGCCCAATACGCTATCTGAAATAGGAGCGACGTAAATTGAACAAATGTGATAGAATTTCGCTGAATTCTTAAATTAACCATAACATAAAATGATCTAATCGGGTCTCTGTTTGCCCTACCGTTGAAGTTTAATAGTGCATTTCACTCGTCATTTCATGCGCTTTGAGATGCCGCTTAGCCCAATACGCTATCTGAAACACGAGCGACGTAAATTGAACAAATGTGATAGAATTTCGCTGAATTCTTATATTAACCAAAATATAAAATGATCTAATCGGGTCTCTGTTCGCCCCACCCTAGAAGTTTAATACTGCATTTCACTCGACATTCCACACGCTTTACGATGCCGCCTAGCCCAGTACGCGATCTGAAATAGGAGCGACGTCAATTGAACAAATGTGATAGAATTACGCTGAATTCTTATGTTAACCGTAATATAAAATGATCTAATCTGGTCTCTGTTTGCCTTACCCTAGAAGTTTAATAGTGCATTTTACTCGCCATTTCATGCGCTTTGAGTTGCCGCTTAGCCCAATACGCTATCTGAAATGGGACCGACGTAAATTGAACAAATATGATAGAATTACGCTGCATTCTTATATTAACCGTAATATAAAATGATCTCATCGGGTCTCTGTTTGCCTTACCCTAGAAGTTCGATAGTGCATTTTACTCGCCATTTCATGCGCTTTGAGATGCCTGTTAGCCCAATACGCTATCTGAAATAGGAGCAACGTAAATTGAACAAATGTGATAGAATTCGCTGAATTCTTTAATTAACCATAATATAAAATGATCTAATCGGGTCTCTGTTTGCCCTACCCTAGAAGTTTGATAGTGAATTGTACTCCGCCATTTCATGCGCTTTGAAGTGCCGCTTAGACCAATACGCTATCTGAAATAGAAGCGACGTAAGTTGAAGGAATGTGATAGAATTTCGCTGAATTCTTAAATTAACCGCAATATAAAATGATCTAATCGGCTCTCTGTTCGCCCAACCCTAGAAGTTTAATAGTGCATTTTACTCGCCATTTCATGCGCTTTGAGATGCCGCTTAGGCCAATACG
>CAKAJE020000505.1:0-89921 GCA_916610135.2 Macropis europaea | reverse complement strand
TCGCTGAATTCTTAAATTAACCATAATATAAAATGATCTAATCGGGTCTCTGTTTGCCCTACCCTAGAACTTTAATAGTGCATTTTACTCGTCGTTTCATGCGCTTTGTGATGCCGCTTAGCCTAATACGCTATCTGAAATAGGAGCCATATAAGTTGAACAAATGTGATAGAATTTCGCTGAATTCTTTTATTAACCATAATGTAAAATGATCTAATCGGATCTCTGTTCGCCCTAGCCTAGAACTTTAATAGTGCATTTTATTCGCCATTTCATACGCTTTGAGATGCCGCTTTGCCCAATACGCTATCTGAAATAGGAGCGACGTAAATTGAACAAATGTGATAGAATTTCACTGAATTCTTATATTAACCAAAATATAAAATGATCTAATCGGGTCTCTGATTGCCCTAGCATAGAAGTCTTATAGTGCATTTCACTCGCCATTTCATGCGCTTTGAGATGCCGCTTAGCCCAATACGCTATCTGAAATAGGAGCGACCTAAATTGAACGAATGTGATAGAATTTTGCTGAATTCTTAAATTAACGATAATATAAAATGATCTAATCGGGTCTCTGATTGCCCTATCATAGAAGTTTAGTAGTGCATTTTACTAGCCATTCCACGAGCTTTAAGATGCCGCCTAGCACAGTACGCTATCTGAAATAGGAGCGACGTAAGTTGAACAAATGTGATAGAATTTTGCTGAATTCTTAAATTAACCATTATATAAAATGATCTAATCGGGTCTCTGTTTGCCCTACCCAAGAAGTTTAATAGTGCATTTCACTCGTCACTTCATGCGCTTTGAGATGCCGCTAAGCCCAATAAGCTATCTGAAATAGGAGCGACATAAGTTGAACAAATGTGATAGAATTTCGCTGAATTCTTTTATTAACCATAATATAAAATGATCTAATCGGGTCTCTGTTTGCCCTACCCTAGAACTTTAATAGTGCATTTTACTCGTCGTTCCATGCGCTTTGTGATGCCGCTTAGCCTGAAACGCTATCTGAAATAGGAGCCATATAAGTTGAACAAATGTGATAGAATTTCGCTGAATTCTTATATGAACCAAAATATAAAATGATCTAATCGGGTCTCTGTTTGCCTTATCCTAAAAGTTTAGTATTGCATTTTACTCGCCATTTAATGCGCTTTGAGATGCCGCTTAGCCCAACACGCTATCTGAAATAGGAGCGACGTAAATTGAACAAATGTGATAGAATTTTGCTGAATGCTTAAATTAACCACAATATGAAATGATCTCATCGGGTCTCTGTTTGCCCTACCCTAGTAGTTTAATTGTGCATTTTACTCGCCATTTCATGCGCTTTGAGATGCCGCTTATCCCAATACGCTATCTGAAATAGGAGCGACGTAAGTTGAACAAATGTGATAGAATTTCGCTGAATTCTTATATGAACCAAAATATAAAATGATCTAATCGGGTCTCTGTTTGCCTTATCCTAGAAGTTTAGTATTGCATTTTACTCGCCATTTCATGCGCTTTGAGATGCCGCTTAGCCCAACACGCTATCTGAAATAGGAGCGACGTAAGTTGAACAAATGTGATAGAATTTCCCTGAAATCTTATATTAAACAAAATATAAAATGATCTAATCGGGTCTCTGATTGCCCTATCATTGAAGTTTAGCAGTGCATTCTACTCGCCATTCCACGCGCTGTAAGATGCCGCATAGCCCAGTACGCTATCTGAAATAGGAGCGACGTAAATTGAACAAATGTGATAAAATTTTGCTGAAATCTTATATTAACCAAAATATAAAATGATCTAATCTGGCCTCTGATTGCCCTAGCATAGAAGTTTAATAGTGCATTTTACTCGCCATTCCGCGCGCTTTAAGATGCCGCATAGCACAGTTCGCTATCTGAAATATGAGCGACGTAAATTGAACAAATGTGATAGAATTTCGCTGAATTCTTATATTAACCAAAATATAAAATGATCTAATCGGGTGTCTGTTTGCCTTATCCTAGAAGTTTAATAGTGCATTTTACTCGCCATTCCGCGCACTTTAAGATGCCACCTAGCCCAGTACGCTACCTGAAATAGGAGCGACGTAAGTTGAACAAATGTGATAGAATCACGCTGAATTCTTATATTAACCGTAATATAAAATGATCTAATCGGGTCTCTGTTTGCCTTATCCTAGACGTTTAATAGTGCATCTAACTCGCCATTTCATGAGCTTTGAGATGCCGCCTAGCCCAGTACGCCATCTAAATTAGGAGCGACGTAAGTTGAACAAATGTGATAGAATTTCGCTCAATTCTTAAATTAACCATAATATAAAATGATCTAATCGGGTCTCTGTTTGCCCTACCCTAGAACCTTAATAGTGCATTTTACTCGTCGTTTCATGCGCTTTGTGATGCCGCTTAGCCTGATACGCTATCTGAAATAGGAGCCATATAAGTTGAACAGATGTGATAGAATTTCGCTGAATACTTTTATTAACCATAATGTAAAATGATCTAATCGGATCTCTGTTCGCCCTAGCCTAGAACTTTAATAGTGCATTTTATTCGCCATTTCATACGCTTTGAGATGCCGCTTTGCCCAATACGCTATCTGAAATACGAGCGACGTAAATTGAACAAATGTGATAGAATTTCACTGAATTCTTATATTAACCAAAATATAAAATGAACTAATCGGGTCTCTGATTGCCCTAGCATAGAAGTCTTATAGTGCATTTCACTCGCCATTTCGTGCGCTTTGAGATGCCGCTTAGCCCAATACGCTATCTGAAATAGGAGCGACCTAAATTGAACGAATGTGATAGAACTTTGCTGAATTCTTAATTTAACCATAATATAAAATGATCTAATCGGGTCTCTGCTTGCCCTACCCTAGAAGTTTAATAGTGCATTTTACTCGTCATTTCATGCGCTTTGAGACGCCGCTTTGCCCAATACGCTATCTGAAACAGGAGCGACGTAAATTGAACGAATGTGATAGAATTTCGCTCAATTCTTAAATTAACCATAATATAAAATGATCTAATCGGGTCTCTGTTTGCCGTACCCTAGAACTTTAATAGTGCATTTTACTCGTCATTTCATGCGCTTTGAGATGCCGCTTAGCCTAATACTCTATCTGAAATTGGAGCGATATAAGTTGAACAAATGTGATTGAATTTCGCTGAATTCTTTTATTAACCATAATGTAAAATGATCTAATCGGATCTCTGTTCGCCCGAGCCTAGAACTTTAATAGTGCACTTTATTCGCCATTTCATACGCTTTGAGATGCCGCTTTGCCCAATACGCTATCTGAAATAGGAGCGACGTAAATTGAACAAATGTGATAGAATTTCACTGAATTCTTATATTAACCAAAATATAAAATGATCTAATCGGGTCTCTGATTGCCCTATCATAAAAGTTGAGCAGTGCATTTTACTCGCCATTCCGCGCGCTTTAAGATGGCGCTTAGCCCAATACGCTATTTGAAATAGGAGCGACGTAAGTTGAACAAATGTGATAGAATTTCGCTGAATTCTTAAATTAACCATAACATAAAATGATCTAATCGGGTCTCTGTTTGCCCTACCCTAGAAGTTTAATAGTGCATTTTGCTCGCCATTTCATGCGCTTTGAGATGCCGCTGAGCCCAGTACGCTATTTGAAATAGGAGCGACGTAAATTGAACAAATGTGATAGAATTTCGCTGAATTCTTATATTAACCAAAATATAAAATGATCTAATCGGGTCTCTGATTGCCGTATCATAGAATTTTAATAGTGCATTCTACTCGCCATTCAACCCGCTTTAAGATGCCGCCTAGCCCAGTACGCTATCTGATATAGGAGCGACGTAAATTGAACAAATGTGATAGAATTTTGCTGAATTCTTTAATTAACCATAATATAAAATGATCTAATCGGGTCTCTGATTGCCCTATCATAGAATTTTAATAGTGCATTTTACACGCCATTCCACGCGCTTTAAGATGCCGCCTAGCCCAGTACGCTATCTGAAATAGGAGCGACGTAAATTGAGCAAATGTGATAGAATTTTGCTGAATTCTTAAATTAACCATAATATAAAATGATCTAATCGGCTCTCTGTTTGCCCTACCCTAGAAGTTTAATAGTGCATTTCACTCGTCATTTCATGCGCTTTGAGATGCCGCTAAGCCCAATAAGCTATCTGTAATAGGAGCGACGTAAATTGAACAAATGTGATAGAATTTCCATGAAATCTTATATTAAACAAAATATAAAATGAGCTAATCGGGTCTCTGATTGCCCTATCATAAAAGTTGAGCAGTGCATTTTACTCGCCATTCCGCGCGCTTTAAGATGGCGCCTAGCCCAGTACGCTATCTGAAATAGGAGCGACGTAAGTTGAACAAATGTGATAGAATTTCGCTGAATTCTTTTATTAACCATAATGTAAAATGATCTAATCGGGTCTCTGTTCGCCCTAGCCTAGAAGTTTAATAGTGCATTTTGTTCGCCATTTCATGCGCTTTGAGATGCCGCTTAGCCCAATACGCTATCTGAATTAGGAGCGACGTAAATTGAACAAATGTGATAGAATTTCCCTGAAATCTTATATTAAACAAAATATAAAATGATGTAATCGGGTCTCTGATTACGGTATCATAGAAGTTTAGTAGTGCATTTTACTCGCCCTTCCGCGCGCTTTAAGATGCCGCCCAGCCCAGTACGCTATCTGAAATAGGAGCGACGTAAGATGAACAAATGTAATAGAATTACGCTGAATTCTTATATTAACCGTAATATAAAATGATCTAATCGGGTCTCTGATTGCCGTATCATAGAATTTTAATAGTGCATTCTACTCGCCATTCAACCCGCTTTAAGATGCCGCCTAGCCCAGTACGCTATCTGATATAGGAGCGGCGTAAATTGAACAAATGTGATAGAATTTTGCTGAATTCTTTAATTAACCATAATATAAAATGATCTAATCGGGTCTCTGATTGCCCTATCATAGAATTTTAATAGTGCATTTTACACGCCATTCCACGCGCTTTAAGATGCCGCCTAGCCCAGTACGCTATCTGAAATAGGAGCGACGTAAATTGAGCAAATGTGATAGAATTTTGCTGAATTCTTAAATTAACCATAATATAAAATGATCTAATCGGCTCTCTGTTTGCCCTACCCTAGAAGTTTAATAGTGCATTTCACTCGTCATTTCATGCGCTTTGAGATGCCGCTAAGCCCAATAAGCTATCTGTAATAGGAGCGACGTAAATTGAACAAATGTGATAGAATTTCCATGAAATCTTATATTAAACAAAATATAAAATGAGCTAATCGGGTCTCTGATTGCCCTATCATAAAAGTTGAGCAGTGCATTTTACTCGCCATTCCGCGCGCTTTAAGATGGCGCCTAGCCCAGTACGCTATCTGAAATAGGAGCGACGTAAGTTGAACAAATGTGATAGAATTTCGCTGAATTCTTTTATTAACCATAATGTAAAATGATCTAATCGGGTCTCTGTTCGCCCTAGCCTAGAAGTTTAATAGTGCATTTTGTTCGCCATTTCATGCGCTTTGAGATGCCGCTTAGCCCAATACGCTATCTGAATTAGGAGCGACGTAAATTGAACAAATGTGATAGAATTTCCCTGAAATCTTATATTAAACAAAATATAAAATGATGTAATCGGGTCTCTGATTACGGTATCATAGAAGTTTAGTAGTGCATTTTACTCGCCCTTCCGCGCGCTTTAAGATGCCGCCCAGCCCAGTACGCTATCTGAAATAGGAGCGACGTAAGATGAACAAATGTGATAGAATTACGCTGAATTCTTATATTAACCGTAATATAAAATGATCTAATCGGGTCTCTGATTGCCGTATCATAGAATTTTAATAGTGCATTCTACTCGCCATTCAACCCGCTTTAAGATGCCGCCTAGCCCAGTACGCTATCTGATATAGGAGCGACGTAAATTGAACAAATGTGATAGAATTTTGCTGAATTCTTTAATTAACCATAATATAAAATGATCTAATCGGGTCTCTGATTGCCCTGTCATAGAATTTTAATAGTGCATTTTACACGACATTCCACGCGCTTTAAGATGCCGCCTAGCCCAGTACGCTATCTGAAATAGGAGCGACGTAAATTGAACAAATGTGATAGAATTTCACTGAATTCTTATATTAACCAAAATATAAAATGATCTAATCGGGTCTCTGATTGCCCTAGCATAGAAGTCTTATAGTGCATTTCACTCGCCATTTCATGCGCTTTGAGATGCCGCTTAGCCCAATACGCTATCTGAAATAGGAGCGACCTAAATTGAACGAATGTGATAGAATTTTGCTGAATTCTTAAATTAACGATAATATAAAATGATCTAATCGGGTCTCTGCTTGCCCTACCCTAGAAGTTTAATAGTGCATTTTACTCGTCATTTCATGCGCTTTGAGATGCCGCTTAGCCCAATACGCTACCTGAAATAGGAGCGACGTAAATTAAACAAATGTGATAGAATTTCCCTGAAATCTTATATTAAACAAAATATAAAATGATCTAATCGGGTCTCTGATTGCCCTATCATAGAAGTTTAGCAGTGCATTTTACTCACCATTCCACGCGCTTTAAGATGCCGCCTAGCCCAGTACGCCATCTAAATTAGGAGCGACGTAAGTTGAACAAATGTGATAGAATTTCGCTCAATTCTTAAATTAACCATAATATAAAATGATCTAATCGGGTCTCTGTTTGCCCTACCCTAGAACTTTAATAGTGCATTTTACTCGTCGTTCCATGCGCTTTGTGATGCCGCTTAGCCTGAAACGCTATCTGAAATAGGAGCCATATAAGTTGAACAAATGTGATAGAATTTCGCTGAATTCTTTTATTAACCATAATATAAAATGATCTAATCGGGTCTCTGTTTGCCTTATCCTAGAAGTTTAGTATTGCATTTTACTCGCCATTTAATGCGCTTTGAGATGCCGCTTAGCCCAACACGCTATCTGAAATAGGAGCGACGTAAATTGAACAAATGTGATAGAATTTTGCTGAATGCTTAAATTAACCACAATATGAAATGATCTCATCGGGTCTCTGTTTGCCCTACCCTAGTAGTTTAATTGTGCATTTTACTCGCCATTTCATGCGCTTTGAGATGCCGCTTATCCCAATACGCTATCTGAAATAGGAGCGACGTAAGTTGAACAAATGTGATAGAATTTCGCTGAATTCTTATATGAACCAAAATATAAAATGATCTAATCGGGTCTCTGTTTGCCTTATCCTAGAAGTTTAGTATTGCATTTTACTCGCCATTTCATGCGCTTTGAGATGCCGCTTAGCCCAACACGCTATCTGAAATAGGAGCGACGTAAGTTGAACAAATGTGATAGAATTTCCCTGAAATCTTATATTAAACAAAATATAAAATGATCTAATCGGGTCTCTGATTGCCCTATCATTGAAGTTTAGCAGTGCATTCTACTCGCCATTCCACGCGCTGTAAGATGCCGCATAGCCCAGTACGCTATCTGAAATAGGAGCGACGTAAATTGAACAAATGTGATAAAATTTTGCTGAAATCTTATATTAACCAAAATATAAAATGATCTAATCTGGCCTCTGATTGCCCTAGCATAGAAGTTTAATAGTGCATTTTACTCGCCATTCCGCGCGCTTTAAGATGCCGCATAGCACAGTTCGCTATCTGAAATATGAGCGACGTAAATTGAACAAATGTGATAGAATTTCGCTGAATTCTTATATTAACCAAAATATAAAATGATCTAATCGGGTGTCTGTTTGCCTTATCCTAGAAGTTTAATAGTGCATTTTACTCGCCATTCCGCGCACTTTAAGATGCCACCTAGCCCAGTACGCTACCTGAAATAGGAGCGACGTAAGTTGAACAAATGTGATAGAATCACGCTGAATTCTTATATTAACCGTAATATAAAATGATCTAATCGGGTCTCTGTTTGCCTTATCCTAGACGTTTAATAGTGCATCTTACTCGCCATTTCATGAGCTTTGAGATGCCGCTTAGCCCAATACGCTATCTGAAATAGGAGCGACGTAAATTGAACAAATGTGATAGAATTTCGCTGAATTCTTAAATTAACCATAATATAAAACGATCTAATCGGGTCTCTGTTCGCCCTACAATAGAAGTCTAATAGTGCATTTCACTCGCCATTCCACGCGCTTTAGGATGCGGCCGAACCCAGTACGCTATCTGAAATAGGAGCGACGTAAATTGAACAAATGTGATAGAATTTTGCTGAATTCATAAATTAACCATAATATAAAATGATTTAATCGGGTCTCTTTACGCCCTACCGTAGAAGTCTACTAGTGCATTTTACTCGCCATTTCATGCTCTTTGAGATGCCGCCTAGCCCAATACGCTATCTGAAATAGGAGCGACGTAAGTTGAACAAATGTGATAGAATTTCGCTGAATTATTTTATTAACCAGAATGTAAAATGATCTAATCTGGTCTCTGTTCGCCCTAGCCTAGAAGTTTAATAGTGGATTTTACTAGGCATTCCACGCGCTTTAAGATGCCGCCTATCCCAGTACGCTATCTGAAATAGGAGCGACGTAAATTGAGCAAATGTGATAGAATTTTGCTGAATTCTTAAATTAACCATAATATAAAATGATCTAATCGGCTCTCTGTTTGCCCTACCCTAGAAGTTTAATAGTGCATTTCACTCGTCATTTCATGCGCTTTGAGATGCCGCTAAGCCCAATAAGCTATCTGTAATAGGAGCGACGTAAATTGAACAAATGTGATAGAATTTCCATGAAATCTTATATTAAACAAAATATAAAATGAGCTAATCGGGTCTCTGATTGCCCTATCATAAAAGTTGAGCAGTGCATTTTACTCGCCATTCCGCGCGCTTTAAGATGGCGCCTAGCCCAGTACGCTATCTGAAATAGGAGCGACGTAAGTTGAACAAATGTGATAGAATTTCGCTGAATTCTTTTATTAACCATAATGTAAAATGATCTAATCGGGTCTCTGTTCGCCCTAGCCTAGAAGTTTAATAGTGCATTTTGTTCGCCATTTCATGCGCTTTGAGATGCCGCTTAGCCCAATACGCTATCTGAAATAGGAGCGACGTAAATTGAACAAATGTGATAGAATTTCCCTGAAATCTTATATTAAACAAAATATAAAATGATGTAATCGGGTCTCTGATTACGGTATCATAGAAGTTTAGTAGTGCATTTTACTCGCCCTTCCGCGCGCTTTAAGATGCCGCCCAGCCCAGTACGCTATCTGAAATAGGAGCGACGTAAGATGAACAAATGTAATAGAATTACGCTGAATTCTTATATTAACCGTAATATAAAATGATCTAATCGGGTCTCTGATTGCCGTATCATAGAATTTTAATAGTGCATTCTACTCGCCATTCAACCCGCTTTAAGATGCCGCCTAGCCCAGTACGCTATCTGATATAGGAGCGACGTAAATTGAACAAATGTGATAGAATTTTGCTGAATTCTTTAATTAACCATAATATAAAATGATCTAATCGGGTCTCTGATTGCCCTATCATAGAATTTTAATAGTGCATTTTACACGCCATTCCACGCGCTTTAAGATGCCGCCTAGCCCAGTACGCTATCTGAAATAGGAGCGACGTAAATTGAGCAAATGTGATAGAATTTTGCTGAATTCTTAAATTAACCATAATATAAAATGATCTAATCGGCTCTCTGTTTGCCCTACCCTAGAAGTTTAATAGTGCATTTCACTCGTCATTTCATGCGCTTTGAGATGCCGCTAAGCCCAATAAGCTATCTGTAATAGGAGCGACGTAAATTGAACAAATGTGATAGAATTTCCATGAAATCTTATATTAAACAAAATATAAAACGAGCTAATCGGGTCTCTGATTGCCCTATCATAAAAGTTGAGCAGTGCATTTTACTCGCCATTCCGCGCGCTTTAAGATGGCGCCTAGCCCAGTACGCTATCTGAAATAGGAGCGACGTAAGTTGAACAAATGTGATAGAATTTCGCTGAATTCTTTTATTAACCATAATGTAAAATGATCTAATCGGGTCTCTGTTCGCCCTAGCCTAGAAGTTTAATAGTGCATTTTGTTCGCCATTTCATGCGCTTTGAGATGCCGCTTAGCCCAATACGCTATCTGAATTAGGAGCGACGTAAATTGAACAAATGTGATAGAATTTCCCTGAAATCTTATATTAAACAAAATATAAAATGATGTAATCGGGTCTCTGATTACGGTATCATAGAAGTTTAGTAGTGCATTTTACTCGCCCTTCCGCGCGCTTTAAGATGCCGCCCAGCCCAGTACGCTATCTGAAATAGGAGCGACGTAAGATGAACAAATGTGATAGAATTACGCTGAATTCTTATATTAACCGTAATATAAAATGATCTAATCGGGTCTCTGATTGCCGTATCATAGAATTTTAATAGTGCATTCTACTCGCCATTCAACCCGCTTTAAGATGCCGCCTAGCCCAGTACGCTATCTGATATAGGAGCGACGTAAATTGAACAAATGTGATAGAATTTTGCTGAATTCTTTAATTAACCATAATATAAAATGATCTAATCGGGTCTCTGATTGCCCTGTCATAGAATTTTAATAGTGCATTTTACACGACATTCCACGCGCTTTGAGATGCCGCTTAGCCCAATACGCTATCTGAAATAGGAGCGACCTAAATTGAACGAATGTGATAGAATTTTGCTGAATTCTTAAATTAACGATAATATAAAATGATCTAATCGGGTCTCTGCTTGCCCTACCCTAGAAGTTTAATAGTGCATTTTACTCGTCATTTCATGCGCTTTGAGATGCCGCTTAGCCCAATACGCTACCTGAAATAGGAGCGACGTAAATTAAACAAATGTGATAGAATTTCCCTGAAATCTTATATTAAACAAAATATAAAATGATCTAATCGGGTCTCTGATTGCCCTATCATAGAAGTTTAGCAGTGCATTTTACTCACCATTCCACGCGCTTTAAGATGCCGCCTAGCCCAGTACGCCATCTAAATTAGGAGCGACGTAAGTTGAACAAATGTGATAGAATTTCGCTCAATTCTTAAATTAACCATAATATAAAATGATCTAATCGGGTCTCTGTTTGCCCTACCCTAGAACTTTAATAGTGCATTTTACTCGTCGTTCCATGCGCTTTGTGATGCCGCTTAGCCTGAAACGCTATCTGAAATAGGAGCCATATAAGTTGAACAAATGTGATAGAATTTCGCTGAATTCTTATATGAACCAAAATATAAAATGATCTAATCGGGTCTCTGTTTGCCTTATCCTAAAAGTTTAGTATTGCATTTTACTCGCCATTTAATGCGCTTTGAGATGCCGCTTAGCCCAACACGCTATCTGAAATAGGAGCGACGTAAATTGAACAAATGTGATAGAATTTTGCTGAATGCTTAAATTAACCACAATATGAAATGATCTCATCGGGTCTCTGTTTGCCCTACCCTAGTAGTTTAATTGTGCATTTTACTCGCCATTTCATGCGCTTTGAGATGCCGCTTATCCCAATACGCTATCTGAAATAGGAGCGACGTAAGTTGAACAAATGTGATAGAATTTCGCTGAATTCTTATATGAACCAAAATATAAAATGATCTAATCGGGTCTCTGTTTGCCTTATCCTAGAAGTTTAGTATTGCATTTTACTCGCCATTTCATGCGCTTTGAGATGCCGCTTAGCCCAACACGCTATCTGAAATAGGAGCGACGTAAGTTGAACAAATGTGATAGAATTTCCCTGAAATCTTATATTAAACAAAATATAAAATGATCTAATCGGGTCTCTGATTGCCCTATCATTGAAGTTTAGCAGTGCATTCTACTCGCCATTCCACGCGCTGTAAGATGCCGCATAGCCCAGTACGCTATCTGAAATAGGAGCGACGTAAATTGAACAAATGTGATAAAATTTTGCTGCAATCTTATATTAACCAAAATATAAAATGATCTAATCCGGCCTCTGATTGCCCTAGCATAGAAGTTTAATAGTGCATTTTACTCGCCATTCCGCGCGCTTTAAGATGCCGCATAGCACAGTTCGCTATCTGAAATATGAGCGACGTAAATTGAACAAATGTGATAGAATTTCGCTGAATTCTTATATTAACCAAAATATAAAATGATCTAATCGGGTCTCTGTTTGCCTTATCCTAGAAGTTTAATAGTGCATTTTACTCGCCATTCCGCGCACTTTAAGATGCCACCTAGCCCAGTACGCTACCTGAAATAGGAGCGACGTAAGTTGAACAAATGTGATAGAATCACGCTGAATTCTTATATTAACCGTAATATAAAATGATCTAATCGGGTCTCTGTTTGCCTTATCCTAGACGTTTAATAGTGCATCTTACTCGCCATTTCATGAGCTTTGAGATGCCGCTTAGCCCAATACGCTATCTGAAATAGGAGCGACGTAAATTGAACAAATGTGATAGAATTTCGCTGAATTCTTAAATTAACCATAATATAAAACGATCTAATCGGGTCTCTGTTCGCCCTACAATAGAAGTCTAATAGTGCATTTCACTCGCCATTCCACGCGCTTTAGGATGCGGCCGAACCCAGTACGCTATCTGAAATAGGAGCGACGTAAATTGAACAAATGTGATAGAATTTTGCTGAATTCATAAATTAACCATAATATAAAATGATTTAATCGGGTCTCTTTACGCCCTACCGTAGAAGTCTACTAGTGCATTTTACTCGCCATTTCATGCTCTTTGAGATGCCGCCTAGCCCAATACGCTATCTGAAATAGGAGCGACGTAAGTTGAACAAATGTGATAGAATTTCGCTGAATTATTTTATTAATCAGAATGTAAAATGATCTAATCTGGTCTCTGTTCGCCCTAGCCTAGAAGTTTAATAGTGGATTTTACTAGGCATTCCACGCGCTTTAAGATGCCGCCTATCCCAGTACGCTATCTGAAATAGGAGCGACCTAAATTGAACGAATGTGATAGAATTTTGCTGATTGCTTAAATTAACCATAATATAAAATGATCTAATCGGGTCTCTGCTTGCCCTACCCTAGAAGTTTAATAGTGCATTTTAGTCGCCATTTCATGCGCTTTGAGATGCCGCTTCGCCCAATACGCTATCTGAAATAGGAGCGACGTAAATTAAACAAATGTGATAGAATTTCCCTAAAATCTTATATTAAACAAAATATAAAATGATCTAATCGGGTCTCTGATTGCCCTATCATAGAAGTTTAGCAGTGCATTTTACTCGCCATTCCACGCGCTTTAAGATGCCGCCTAGCCCAGTACGCCATCTAAATTAGGAGCGACGTAAGTTGAACAAATGTGATAGAATTTCGCTCAATTCTTAAATTAACCATAATATAAAATGATCTAATCGGGTCTCTGTTTGCCCTACCCTAGAACCTTAATAGTGCATTTTACTCGTCGTTTCATGCGCTTTGTGATGCCGCTTAGCCTGATACGCTATCTGAAATAGGAGCCATATAAGTTGAACAGATGTGATAGAATTTCGCTGAATACTTTTATTAACCATAATGTAAAATGATCTAATCGGATCTCTGTTCGCCCTAGCCTAGAACTTTAATAGTGCATTTTATTCGCCATTTCATACGCTTTGAGATGCCGCTTTGCCCAATACGCTATCTGAAATACGAGCGACGTAAATTGAACAAATGTGATAGAATTTCACTGAATTCTTATATTAACCAAAATATAAAATGAACTAATCGGGTCTCTGATTGCCCTAGCATAGAAGTCTTATAGTGCATTTCACTCGCCATTTCGTGCGCTTTGAGATGCCGCTTAGCCCAATACGCTATCTGAAATAGGAGCGACCTAAATTGAACGAATGTGATAGAACTTTGCTGAATTCTTAATTTAACCATAATATAAAATGATCTAATCGGGTCTCTGCTTGCCCTACCCTAGAAGTTTAATAGTGCATTTTACTCGTCATTTCATGCGCTTTGAGACGCCGCTTTGCCCAATACGCTATCTGAAACAGGAGCGACGTAAATTGAACGAATGTGATAGAATTTCGCTCAATTCTTAAATTAACCATAATATAAAATGATCTAATCGGGTCTCTGTTTGCCGTACCCTAGAACTTTAATAGTGCATTTTACTCGTCATTTCATGCGCTTTGAGATGCCGCTTAGCCTAATACTCTATCTGAAATTGGAGCGATATAAGTTGAACAAATGTGATTGAATTTCGCTGAATTCTTTTATTAACCATAATGTAAAATGATCTAATCGGATCTCTGTTCGCCCGAGCCTAGAACTTTAATAGTGCACTTTATTCGCCATTTCATACGCTTTGAGATGCCGCTTTGCCCAATACGCTATCTGAAATAGGAGCGACGTAAATTGAACAAATGTGATAGAATTTCGCTGAATTCTTATATTAACCAAAATATAAAATGATCTAATCGGGTCTCTGATTGCCCTATCATAAAAGTTGAGCAGTGCATTTTACTCGCCATTCCGCGCGCTTTAAGATGGCGCTTAGCCCAATACGCTATTTGAAATAGGAGCGACGTAAGTTGAACAAATGTGATAGAATTTCGCTGAATTCTTAAATTAACCATAACATAAAATGATCTAATCGGGTCTCTGTTTGCCCTACCCTAGAAGTTTAATAGTGCATTTTGCTCGCCATTTCATGCGCTTTGAGATGCCGCTGAGCCCAGTACGCTATTTGAAATAGGAGCGACGTAAATTGAACAAATGTGATAGAATTTCGCTGAATTCTTATATTAAACAAAATATAAAATGATCTAATCGGGTCTCTGATTGCCGTATCATAGAATTTTAATAGTGCATTCTACTCGCCATTCAACCCGCTTTAAGATGCCGCCTAGCCCAGTACGCTATCTGATATAGGAGCGACGTAAATTGAACAAATGTGATAGAATTTTGCTGAATTCTTTAATTAACCATAATATAAAATGATCTAATCGGGTCTCTGATTGCCCTATCATAGAATTTTAATAGTGCATTTTACACGCCATTCCACGCGCTTTAAGATGCCGCCTAGCCCAGTACGCTATCTGAAATAGGAGCGACGTAAATTGAGCAAATGTGATAGAATTTTGCTGAATTCTTAAATTAACCATAATATAAAATGATCTAATCGGCTCTCTGTTTGCCCTACCCTAGAAGTTTAATAGTGCATTTCACTCGTCATTTCATGCGCTTTGAGATGCCGCTAAGCCCAATAAGCTATCTGTAATAGGAGCGACGTAAATTGAACAAATGTGATAGAATTTCCATGAAATCTTATATTAAACAAAATATAAAATGAGCTAATCGGGTCTCTGATTGCCCTATCATAAAAGTTGAGCAGTGCATTTTACTCGCCATTCCGCGCGCTTTAACATGGCGCCTAGCCCAGCACGCTATCTGAAATAGGAGCGACGTAAGTTGAACAAATGTGATAGAATTTCGCTGAATTCTTTTATTAACCATAATGTAAAATGATCTAATCGGGTCTCTGTTCGCCCTAGCCTAGAAGTTTAATAGTGCATTTTGTTCGCCATTTCATGCGCTTTGAGATGCCGCTTAGCCCAATACGCTATCTGAATTAGGAGCGACGTAAATTGAACAAATGTGATAGAATTTCCCTGAAATCTTATATTAAACAAAATATAAAATGATGTAATCGGGTCTCTGATTACGGTATCATAGAAGTTTAGTAGTGCATTTTACTCGCCCTTCCGCGCGCTTTAAGATGCCGCCCAGCCCAGTACGCTATCTGAAATAGGAGCGACGTAAGATGAACAAATGTGATAGAATTACGCTGAATTCTTATATTAACCGTAATATAAAATGATCTAATCGGGTCTCTGATTGCCGTATCATAGAATTTTAATAGTGCATTCTACTCGCCATTCAACCCGCTTTAAGATGCCGCCTAGCCCAGTACGCTATCTGATATAGGAGCGACGTAAATTGAACAAATGTGATAGAATTTTGCTGAATTCTTTAATTAACCATAATATAAAATGATCTAATCGGGTCTCTGATTGCCCTATCATAGAATTTTAATAGTGCATTTTACACGCCATTCCACGCGCTTTAAGATGCCGCCTAGCCCAGTACGCTATCTGAAATAGGAGCGACGTAAATTGAGCAAATGTGATAGAATTTTGCTGAATTCTTAAATTAACCATAATATAAAATGATCTAATCGGGTCTCTGTTTGCCCTACCCTAGAAGTTTAATAGTGCATTTCACTCGTCATTTCATGCGCTTTGAGATGCCGCTAAGCCCAATAAGCTATCTGTAATAGGAGCGACGTAAATTGAACAAATGTGATAGAATTTCCATGAAATCTTATATTAAACAAAATATAAAATGAGCTAATCGGGTCTCTGATTGCCCTATCATAAAAGTTGAGCAGTGCATTTTACTCGCCATTCCGCGCGCTTTAACATGGCGCCTAGCCCAGTACGCTATCTGAAATAGGAGCGACGTAAGTTGAACAAATGTGATAGAATTTCGCTGAATTCTTTTATTAACCATAATGTAAAATGATCTAATCGGGTCTCTGTTCGCCCTAGCCTAGAAGTTTAATAGTGCATTTTGTTCGCCATTTCATGCGCTTTGAGATGCCGCTTAGCCCAATACGCTATCTGAAATAGGAGCGACGTAAATTGAACAAATGTGATAGAATTTCCCTGAAATCTTATATTAAACAAAATATAAAATGATGTAATCGGGTCTCTGATTACGGTATCATAGAAGTTTAGTAGTGCATTTTACTCGCCCTTCCGCGCGCTTTAAGATGCCGCCTAGCCCAGTACGCTATCTGAAATAGGAGCGACGTAAGTTGAACAAATGTGATAGAATTACGCTGAATTCTTATATTAACCGTAATATAAAATGATCTAATCGGGTCTCTGATTGCCGTATCATAGAATTTTAATAGTGCATTCTACTCGCCATTCAACCCGCTTTAAGATGCCGCCTAGCCCAGTACGCTATCTGATATAGGAGCGACGTAAATTGAACAAATGTGATAGAATTTTGCTGAATTCTTTAATTAACCATAATATAAAATGATCTAATCGGGTCTCTGATTGCCCTATCATAGAATTTTAATAGTGCATTTTACACGCCATTCCACGCGCTTTAAGATGCCGCCTAGCCCAGTACGCTATCTGAAATAGGAGCGACGTAAATTGAGCAAATGTGATAGAATTTTGCTGAATTCTTAAATTAACCATAATATAAAATGATCTAATCGGCTCTCTGTTTGCCCTACCCTAGAAGTTTAATAGTGCATTTCACTCGTCATTTCATGCGCTTTGAGATGCCGCTAAGCCCAATAAGCTATCTGTAATAGGAGCGACGAAAATTGAACAAATGTGATAGAATTTCCATGAAATCTTATATTAAACAAAATATAAAATGAGCTAATCGGGTCTCTGATTGCCCTATCATAAAAGTTGAGCAGTGCATTTTACTCGCCATTCCGCGCGCTTTAAGATGGCGCCTAGCCCAGTACGCTATCTGAAATAGGAGCGACGTAAGTTGAACAAATGTGATAGAATTTCGCTGAATTCTTTTATTAACCATAATGTAAAATGATCTAATCGGGTCTCTGTTCGCCCTAGCCTAGAAGTTTAATAGTGCATTTTATTCGCCATTTCATGCGCTTTGAGATGCCGCTTAGCCCAATACGCTATCTGAATTAGGAGCGACGTAAATTGAACAAATGTGATAGAATTTCCCTGAAATCTTATATTAAACAAAATATAAAATGATGTAATCGGGTCTCTGATTACTGTATCATAGAAGTTTAGTAGTGCATTTTACTCGCCCTTCCACGCGCTTTAAGATGCCGCCCAGCCCAGTACGCTATCTGAAATAGGAGCGACGTAAGATGAACAAATGTGATAGAATTACGCTGAATTCTTATATTAACCGTAATATAAAATGATCTAATCGGGTCTCTGTTTGCCTTATCGTAGATGTTTAATAGTGCATTTTACTCGCCATTTCATGCGCTTTGAGATGCAGCTTAGCCCAATACGCTATCTGAAATAGGAGCGATGTAAATTGAACAAATGTGATAGAATTTCCGTGAATTCTTATATTAACCTTAATGTAAAATGATCTAATCGGGTCTCTGTTCGCCCTACCATAGAAGTCTAATAGTGCATTTCACTCGCCATTTCATGCACTTTGAGATGCCGCTTAGCCCAATACGCTATCTGAAATAGGAACGACGTAATTTGAACAAATGTGATAGAATTTCGCTGAATTCTTTTATTAACCATAATGTAAAATGATCTGATCGGGTCTCTGTTCGCCCTAACCTAGAAGTTTAGTAGTGCATTTTATTCGCCATTTCATGCGCTTTGAGATGCCGCTTAGCCGAATACGCTATCTGAAATAGGAGCGACGTAAATTGAACAAATGTGATACAATATCCCTGAAATCTTATATTAAACAAAATATAAAATGATCTATTCGGGTCTCTGATTGCCCTATCATAGAAGTTTAGTAGTGCATTTTACTAGCCATTCCACGAGCTTTAAGATGCCGCCTAGCACAGTACGCTATCTGAAATAGGAGCGACGTACGTTGAACAAATGTGATAGAATTTTGCTGAATTCTTAAATTAACCATAATATAAAATGATCTAATCGGGTCTCTGTTTGCCCTACCCAAGAAGTTTAATAGTGCATTTCACTCGTCACTTCATGCGCTTTGAGATGCCGCTAAGCCCAATAAGCTATCTGAAATAGGAGCGACGTAAATTGAACAAATGTGATAGAATTTCGCTGAATTCTTACATTAACCATAATGTAAAATGATATAATCGGGTCTCTGTTTGCCCTAACCTAGAAGTTTAATAGTGCATTTCACTCGTCACTTCATGCGCTTTGAGATACCGCCAAGCACGATAAGCTATCTGTAATAGGAGCGACGTAAATTGAACAAATGTGATAGAATTTCCATGAAATCTTATATTAAACAAAATATAAAATGAGCTAATCGGGTCTCTGATTGCCCTATCATAAAAGTTGAGCAGGGCATTTTACTCGCCATTCCGCGCGCTTTAAGATGGCGCCTAGCCCAGTACGCTATCTGAAATAGGAGCGACGTAAGTTGAACAAATGTGATAGAATTTTGCTGAATTCTTTTATTAACCATAATGTAAAATGATCTAATCGGGTCTCTGTTCGCCCTAGCCTAGAAGTTTAATAGTGCATTTTATTCGCCATTTCATGCGCTTTGAGATGCCGCTTAGCCCAATACGCTATCTGAAATAGGAGCGACGTAAGTTGAACAAATGTGATAGAATTTCGCTCAATTCTTAAATTAACCATAATATAAAATGATCTAATCGGGTCTCTGTTTGCCCTACCCTAGAACTTTAATAGTGCATTTTACTCGTCGTTCCATGCGCTTTGTGATGCCGCTTAGCCTGAAACGCTATCTGAAATAGGAGCCATATAAGTTGAACAAATGTGATAGAATTTCGCTGAATTCTTATATGAACCAAAATATAAAATGATCTAATCGGGTCTCTGTTTGCCTTATCCTAAAAGTTTAGTATTGCATTTTACTCGCCATTTAATGCGCTTTGAGATGCCGCTTAGCCCAACACGCTATCTGAAATAGGAGCGACGTAAATTGAACAAATGTGATAGAATTTTGCTGAATGCTTAAATTAACCACAATATGAAATGATCTCATCGGGTCTCTGTTTGCCCTACCCTAGTAGTTTAATTGTGCATTTTACTCGCCATTTCATGCGCTTTGAGATGCCGCTTATCCCAATACGCTATCTGAAATAGGAGCGACGTAAGTTGAACAAATGTGATAGAATTTCGCTGAATTCTTATATGAACCAAAATATAAAATGATCTAATCGGGTCTCTGTTTGCCTTATCCTAGAAGTTTAGTATTGCATTTTACTCGCCATTTCATGCGCTTTGAGATGCCGCTTAGCCCAACACGCTATCTGAAATAGGAGCGACGTAAATTGAACAAATGTGATAGAATTTCCCTGAAATCTTATATTAAACAAAATATAAAATGATCTAATCGGGTCTCTGATTGCCCTATCATTGAAGTTTAGCAGTGCATTCTACTCGCCATTCCACGCGTTGTAAGATGCCGCATAGCCCAGTACGCTATCTGAAATAGGAGCGACGTAAATTGAACAAATGTGATAAAATTTTGCTGAAATCTTATATTAACCAAAATATAAAATGATCTAATCTGGCCTCTGATTGCCCTAGCATAGAAGTTTAATAGTGCATTTTACTCGCCATTCCGCGCGCTTTAAGATGCCGCATAGCACAGTTCGCTATCTGAAATATGAGCGACGTAAATTGAACAAATGTGATAGAATTTCGCTGAATTCTTATATTAACCAAAATATAAAATGATCTAATCGGGTGTCTGTTTGCCTTATCCTAGAAGTTTAATAGTGCATTTTACTCGCCATTCCGCGCACTTTAAGATGCCACCTAGCCCAGTACGCTACCTGAAATAGGAGCGACGTAAGTTGAACAAATGTGATAGAATCACGCTGAATTCTTATATTAACCGTAATATAAAATGATCTAATCGGGTCTCTGTTTGCCTTATCCTAGAAGTTTAATAGTGCATCTTACTCGCCATTTCATGAGCTTTGAGATGCCGCTTAGCCCAATACGCTATCTGAAATAGGAGCGACGTAAATTGAACAAATGTGATAGAATTTCGCTGAATTCTTAAATTAACCATAACATAAAATGATCTAATCGGGTCTCTGTTTGCCCTACCCTAGAAGTTTAATAGTGCATTTTACTCGCCATTTCATGCGCATTGAGATGCCGCTTAGCCCAATACGCTATCTGAAATAGGAGCGACGTAAGTTGAACATATGTGATAGAATTTCGCTGAATTCTTTTATTAACCATAATGTAAAATGATCTAATCGGCTCTCTGTTCGCCCTAGCCTAGAAGTATAATAGTGCATTTTATTCGCCATTTCATGCGCTTTGAGATGCCGCTTAGCCCAATACGCTATCTGAAATAGGAGCGACGTAAGTTGAACAAATGTGATAGAATTTCGCTCAATTCTTAAATTAACCATAATATAAAATGATCTAATCGGGTCTCTGTTTGCCCTACCCTAGAACTTTAATAGTGCATTTTACTCGTCGTTCCATGCGCTTTGTGATGCCGCTTAGCCTGAAACGCTATCTGAAATAGGAGCCATATAAGTTGAACAAATGTGATAGAATTTCGCTGAATTCTTATATGAACCAAAATATAAAATGATCTAATCGGGTCTCTGTTTGCCTTATCCTAAAAGTTTAGTATTGCATTTTACTCGCCATTTAATGCGCTTTGAGATGCCGCTTAGCCCAACACGCTATCTGAAATAGGAGCGACGTAAATTGAACAAATGTGATAGAATTTTGCTGAATGCTTAAATTAACCACAATATGAAATGATCTCATCGGGTCTCTGTTTGCCCTACCCTAGTAGTTTAATTGTGCATTTTACTCGCCATTTCATGCGCTTTGAGATGCCGCTTATCCCAATACGCTATCTGGAATAGGAGCGACGTAAGTTGAACAAATGTGATAGAATTTCGCTGAATTCTTATATGAACCAACATATAAAATGATCTAATCGGGTCTCTGTTTGCCTTATCCTAGAAGTTTAGTATTGCATTTTACTCGCCATTTCATGCGCTTTGAGATGCCGCTTAGCCCAACACGCTATCTGAAATAGGAGCGACGTAAATTGAACAAATGTGATAGAATTTCCCTGAAATCTTATATTAAACAAAATATAAAATGATCTAATCGGGTCTCTGATTGCCCTATCATTGAAGTTTAGCAGTGCATTCTACTCGCCATTCCACGCGCTGTAAGATGCCGCATAGCCCAGTACGCTATCTGAAATAGGAGCGACGTAAATTGAGCAAATGTGATAGAATTTTGCTGAATTCTTAAATTAACCATAATATAAAATGATCTAATCGGCTCTCTGTTTGCCCTACCCTAGAAGTTTAATAGTGCATTTCACTCGTCATTTCATGCGCTTTGAGATGCCGCTAAGCCCAATAAGCTATCTGTAATAGGAGCGACGTAAATTGAACAAATGTGATAGAATTTCCATGAAATCTTATATTAAACAAAATATAAAATGAGCTAATCGGGTCTCTGATTGCCCTATCATAAAAGTTGAGCAGTGCATTTTACTCGCCATTCCGCGCGCTTTAAGATGGCGCCTAGCCCAGTACGCTATCTGAAATAGGAGCGACGTAAGTTGAACAAATGTGATAGAATTTCGCTGAATTCTTTTATTAACCATAATGTAAAATGATCTAATCGGGTCTCTGTTCGCCCTAGCCTAGAAGTTTAATAGTGCATTTTATTCGCCATTTCATGCGCTTTGAGATGCCGCTTAGCCCAATACGCTATCTGAATTAGGAGCGACGTAAATTGAACAAATGTGATAGAATTTCCCTGAAATCTTATATTAAACAAAATATAAAATGATGTAATCGGGTCTCTGATTACTGTATCATAGAAGTTTAGTAGTGCATTTTACTCGCCCTTCCACGCGCTTTAAGATGCCGCCCAGCCCAGTACGCTATCTGAAATAGGAGCGACGTAAGATGAACAAATGTGATAGAATTACGCTGAATTCTTATATTAACCGTAATATAAAATGATCTAATCGGGTCTCTGTTTGCCTTATCGTAGATGTTTAATAGTGCATTTTACTCGCCATTTCATGCGCTTTGAGATGCCGCTTAGCCCAATACGCTATCTGAAATAGGAGCGACGTAAATTGAACAAATGTGATAGAATTTCCGTGAATTCTTATATTAACCTTAATGTAAAATGATCTAATCGGGTCTCTGTTCGCCCTACCATAGAAGTCTAATAGTGCATTTCACTCGCCATTTCATGCACTTTGAGATGCCGCTTAGCCCAATACGCTATCTGAAATAGGAGCGACGTAATTTGAACAAATGTGATAGAATTTCGCTGAATTCTTTTATTAACCATAATGTAAAATGATCTGATCGGGTCTCTGTTCGCCCTAGCCTAGAAGTTTAGTAGTGCATTTTATTCGCCATTTCATGCGCTTTGAGATGCCGCTTAGCCGAATACGCTATCTGAAATAGGAGCGACGTAAATTGAACAAATGTGATACAATATCCCTGAAATCTTATATTAAACAAAATATAAAATGATCTAATCGGGTCTCTGATTGCCCTATCATAAAAGTTGAGCAGGGCATTTTACTCGCCATTCCGCGCGCTTTAAGATGGCGCCTAGCCCAGTACGCTATCTGAAATAGGAGCGACGTAAGTTGAACAAATGTGATAGAATTTTGCTGAATTCTTTTATTAACCATAATGTAAAATGATCTAATCGGGTCTCTGTTCGCCCTAGCCTAGAAGTTTAATAGTGCATTTTATTCGCCATTTCATGCGCTTTGAGATGCCGCTTAGCCCAATACGCTATCTGAAATAGGAGCGACGTAAGTTGAACAAATGTGATAGAATTTCGCTGAATTCTTATATGAACCAAAATATAAAATGATCTAATCGGGTCTCTGTTTGCCTTATCCTAGAAGTTTAGTATTGCATTTTACTCGCCATTTCATGCGCTTTGAGATGCCGCTTAGCCCAACACGCTATCTGAAATAGGAGCGACGTAAATTGAACAAATGTGATAGAATTTCCCTGAAATCTTATATTAAACAAAATATAAAATGATCTAATCGGGTCTCTGATTGCCCTATCATTGAAGTTTAGCACTGCATTCTACTCGCCATTCCACGCGCTGTAAGATGCCGCATAGCCCAGTACGCTATCTGAAATAGGAGCGACGTAAATTGAACAAATGTGATAAAATTTTGCTGAAATCTTATATTAACCAAAATATAAAATGATCTAATCTGGCCTCTGATTGCCCTAGCATAGAAGTTTAATAGTGCATTTTACTCGCCATTCCGCGCGCTTTAAGATGCCGCATAGCACAGTTCGCTATCTGAAATATGAGCGACGTAAATTGAACAAATGTGATAGAATTTCGCTGAATTCTTATATTAACCAAAATATAAAATGATCTAATCGGGTGTCTGTTTGCCTTATCCTAGAAGTTTAATAGTGCATTTTACTCGCCATTCCGCGCACTTTAAGATGCCACCTAGCCCAGTACGCTACCTGAAATAGGAGCGACGTAAGTTGAACAAATGTGATAGAATCACGCTGAATTCTTATATTAACCGTAATATAAAATGATCTAATCGGGTCTCTGTTTGCCTTATCCTAGAAGTTTAATAGTGCATCTTACTCGCCATTTCATGAGCTTTGAGATGCCGCTTAGCCCAATACGCTATCTGAAATAGGAGCGACGTAAATTGAACAAATGTGATAGAATTTCGCTGAATTCTTAAATTAACCATAATATAAAACGATCTAATCGGGTCTCTGTTCGCCCTACAATAGAAGTCTAATAGTGCATTTCACTCGCCATTCCACGCGCTTTAGGATGCGGCCGAACCCAGTACGCTATCTGAAATAGGAGCGATGTAAATTGAACAAATGTGATAGAATTTTGCTGAATTCATAAATTAACCATAATATAAAATGATTTAATCGGGTCTCTTTACGCCCTACCGTAGAAGTCTACTAGTGCATTTTACTCGCCATTTCATGCTCTTTGAGATGCCGCCTAGCCCAATACGCTATCTGAAATAGGAGCGACGTAAGTTGAACAAATGTGATAGAATTTCGCTGAATTATTTTATTAATCAGAATGTAAAATGATCTAATCTGGTCTCTGTTCGCCCTAGCCTAGAAGTTTAATAGTGGATTTTACTAGGCATTCCACGCGCTTTAAGATGCCGCCTATCCCAGTACGCTATCTGAAATAGGAGCGACCTAAATTGAACGAATGTGATAGAATTACGCTGCATTCTTATATTAACCGTAATATAAAATGATCTAATCGGGTCTCTGTTTGCCTTATCCTAGAAGATTAATAGTGCATTTTACTCGCCATTTCATGCGCTTTGAGATGCCGCTTAGCCCAATACGCTATCTGAAATAGGAGCGACGTAAATTGAACAAATGTGATAGAATTTCGCTGAATTCTTAAATTAACCATAATATAAAATGATCTAATCGGGTCTCTGTTTGACCTACCCTAGAAGTTTAATAGTGCATTTTACTCGCCATTTCATGTGCTTTGAGATGCCGCATAGCCCAATACGCTATCTGGAATAGGAGAGACGTAAATTGATCAATTGTGATAGAATTTCCCTGAATTCTTATATTAACCTTAATGTAAAATGATCTAATCGGGTCTCTGTTCGCCCTACCATAAAGTCTAATAGTGCATTTCACTCGCCATTTCATGCGCTTTGAGATGCCGCTTAGCCCAATACGCTATCTGAAATAGGAGCGACGTAAATTGAACAAATGTGATAGAATTTTGCTGAATCCTTAAATTAACGATAATATTAGATGATGTAATCGGGACTCTGCTTGCCCTACCCTAGAAGTTTAATAGTGCATTTCACTCGCCATTTCATGCACTTTGAGATGCCGCTTAGCCCAATACGCTATCTGAAATAAGAGCGACGTAAATTGAAGAAATGCGATAGAATTTCCCTAAAATCTTATATTAAAGAAAATATAAAATGATCTATTCGGCTCTCTGATTGCCCTATCATAGAAGTTTAGTAGTGCATTTTACTCGCCATTCCACGCGCTTTAAGATGCCGCCTAGCGCAGTACGCTACCGGAAATAGGAGCGACGTAAGTTGAACAAATGTGATAGAATTACGCTGAATTCTTATATTAACCGTAATATAAAATGATATAATCGGGTCTCTGTTTGCCCTATCATAGAAGTTTAATAGTGCATTTCACTCGCCATTGCATGCGCTTTGAGATGCCGCTTAGCCCAATACGCTATCTGAAATGGGAGCGACGTAAATTGAACAAATGTGATAGAATTTTGCTGAATTCTTAAATTCACCATAATATTAGATGATGTAATCGGGTCTCTGCTTGCCCTACCCTAGAAGTTTAATAGTGCATTTTACTCGCCATTTCATGCGCTTTGAGATGCCGCTTAGCCCAATACGCTATCTGAAATAGGAGCGACGTAAATTGAACAAATGTGATAGAATTTTGCTGAATTCTTAAATTAACCATAATATAAAATGATCTGATCGGGTGTCTGTTTGCCCTACCCTAGAAGCTTAATATTGCATTTTACTCGCCATTTCATGCGCTTTGAGCTGCCGCTTAGCCCAATACGCTATCTGAAATAGGAGCGACGTAAGTTGAAAAAATGTGATAGAGTTTCGCTGAAATCTTATATTAAACAAAATATAAAATGATCTACTCGGGTCTCTGATTGCCCTATCATAGAAGTTTAGTAGTGCATTTTACTCGCCATCCCACGCGCTTTAAGATGCCGCCTAGCCCAGTACGCTACCTGAAATAGGAGCGACGTAAGTTGAACAAATGTGATAGAATTACGCTGAATTCTTATATTAACCGTAATATAAAATGATATAATCGGGTCTCCGTTTGCCCTATCATAGAAGTTTAATAGTGCATTTTACTCGCCATTTCATGTGCTTTAAGGTGCCGCATAGCCCAATGCGCTATCTGGAATAGGAGCGACGTAAATTTAACAATTGTGATAGAATTTCCCTGAATTCTTATATTAACCTTAATGTAAAATGATCTAATCGGGTCTCTGTTCGCCTACCATAGAATTCTAATAGTGCATTTCACTCACCATTTCATGCGCTTTGAGATGCCGCTTAGCAGAATACGCTATCTGAAATAGGAGCGACGTAAATTGAACAAATGTGATAGAATTACGCTGAATTCTTATATTAACCGTAATATAAAATGATCTAATCGGGTCTCTGTTTGCCTTATCCTAGAAGTTTAATAGTGCAGTTTACTTGCATTTCATGCGCTTTGAGATGCCTCTTCGCCCAATACGCTATCTGAAATAGGAGCGACGTAAATTGAACAAATGTGATAGAATTTCACTGAATTCTTATATTAACCAAAATATAAAATGATCTAATCGGGTCTCTGATTGCCCTAGCATAGAAGTTTAATAGTGCATTTTACTCGTCATTTCATGCGCTTTGAGATGCCGCTTAGCCCAATACGCTACCTGAAATAGGAGCGACGTAAGTTGAATAAATGTGATTGAATTTCGCTGAATTCTTTTATTAACCATAATGTAAAATGATCTGCTCGGGTCTCTGTTCGCCCTAGCCTAGAAGTTTAATAGTGCATTTCACTCGTCATTTCATGCGCTTTGAGATGCCGCTGAGCCCAATAAGCTATCTGTAATAGGAGCGACGTAAATTGAACAAATGTGATAGAATTTCGCTGAATTCTTATATTAACCAAAATATAAAATGATCTAATCGGGTCTCTGATTGCCCTATCATAGAATTTTAATAGTGCATTCTACTCGACATTCAACCCGCTTTAAGATGCCGCCTAGCCCAGTACGCTATCTGAAATAGGAACGACGTAAGTTGAACAAATGTGATAGAATTACGCTGAATTCTTATATTAACCGTAATATAAAATGATCTAATCGCGTCTCTCTTTGCCTTATCCTAGAAGTATAATAGTGCATTATACTCGCCATTTCATGCGCTTTTAGATGCCGCTTAGCCCAGGACGCTATCTGAAATAGGAACGACGTAAATTGAACAAATGTGATAGAATTTTGCTGAATTCTTAAATTAACCATAACATAAAATGACCTAATCGGGTCTCTGTTTGCCCTACCCTAGAAGTTTAATAGTGCATTTCACTCGTCATTTAATGCGCTTTGAGATGCCGATAAGCCCAATAAGCTATCTGTAATAGAAGCGACGTAAATTGAACAAATGTGATAGAATTTCGTTGAATTCTTATATTAACCAAAATATAAAATGATCTAATCGTGTCTCTGATTGCCCTATCATAGAAGTTTAATAGTGCATTTTACTCGCCATTTCATGCGCCTTCAGATGCCGCTTAGCCCAATAAGCTATCTGAAACAGGAGCGACGTAAATTGAACAAATGTGATAGAATTTCCCTGAAATCTTATATTAAACAAAATATAAAATGATGTAATCGGGTCTCTGATTGCCCTATCATAGAAGTTTAACAGTGCATTTCACTCGTCATTTCATGCGCTTTGACATGCCGCTTAGCCCAATAAGCTATCTGAAATAGGAGCGACGTAAATTGAACAAATGAGATAGAATTTCCCTGAAATCTTATATTAAACAAAATATAAAATGAGCTAATCGGGTCTCTGATTGCCCTATCATAAAAGTTGAGCAGTGCATTTTACTCGCCATTCCACGCGCTTTAAGATGGCGCCTATCCCAGTACGCTATCTGAAATAGGAGCGACGTAAGTTGAACAAATGTGATAGAATTTCGCTGAATTCTTTTATTAATCATAATGTAAAATGATCTAATCGGGTCTCTGTTCGCCCTAGCCTAGAAGTTTAATAGTGCATTTTATTCGCCATTTCATGCGCTTTGAGATGCCGCCTAGCCCAATACGCTATCTGAAATAGGAGCGACGTAAATTGAACAAATGTGATAGAATTTCCTTGATATCTTATATTAAACAAAATATAAAATGATGTAATCGGGTCTCTGATTACTGTGTCATAGAAGTATAGTAGTGCATTTTACTCGCCCTTCCACGCGCTTTAAGATGCCGCCTAGCCCAGTACGCTATCTGAAATAGGAGCGACGTAAGATGAACAATTCTGATAGAATTTCCGTGAATTCTTATATTAACCTTAATGTAAAATGATCTAATCGGGTCTCTGTTCGCCCTACCATAGAAGTCTAATAGTGCATTTCAGTCGCCATTTCATGCACTTTGAGATGCCGCTTAGCCCAATACGCTATCTGAAATAGGAGCGACGTAAATTGAACAAATGTGATAGAATTTTGCTGAATTCTTAAATTAACCATAATATAAAATGATCTGATCGGGTGTCTGTTTGCCCTACCCTAGAAGCTTAATATTGCATTTTACTCGCCATTTCATGCGCTTTGAGCTGCCGCTTAGCCCAATACGCTATCTGAAATAGGAGCGACGTAAGTTGAAAAAATGTGATAGAGTTTCGCTGAAATCTTATATTAAACAAAATATAAAATGATCTAATCGGGTCTCTGATTGCCCTATCATAGAAGTTTAGTAGTGCATTTTACTCGCCATCCCACGCGCTTTAAGATGCCGCCCATCCCAGTACGCTACCTGAAATAGGAGCGACGTAAGTTGAACAAATGTGATAGAATTACGCTGAATTCTTATATTAACCGTAATATAAAATGATATAATCGGGTCTCCGTTTGCCCTATCATAGAAGTTTAATAGTGCATTTTACTCGCCATTTCATGTGCTTTAAGGTGCCGCTTAGCACAATACGCTACCTGAAATAGGAGCGACGTAAATTGAACAAATGTGATAGAATTACGCTGAATTCTCATATTAACCGTAATATAAAATGATCTAATCGGGTCTCTGTTTGCCTTATCCTAGAAGTTTAATAGTGCAGTTTACTTGCATTTCATGCGCTTTGAGATGCCTCTTCGCCCAATACGCTATCTGAAATAGGAGCGACGTAAATTGAACAAATGTGATAGAATTTCACTGAATTCTTATATTAACCAAAATATAAAATGATCTAATCGGGTCTCTGATTGCCCTAGCATAGCAGTCTAATAGTGCATTTCACTCGCCATTTTATGCGCTTTGAGATGCCGCTTAGCCCAATACGCTATCTGAAATAGGAGCGACCTAAATTGAACGAATGTGATAGAATTTTGCTGAATTCTTAAATTAACGATAATATAAAATGATCTAATCGGGTCTCTGCTTGCCCTACCCTAGAAGTTTAATAGTGCATTTTACTCGTCATTTCATGCGCTTTGAGATGCCGCTTAGCCCAATACGCTACCTGAAATAGGAGCGACGTAAGTTGAATAAATGTGATTGAATTTCGCTGAATTCTTTTATTAACCATAATGTAAAATGATCTGCTCGGGTCTCTGTTCGCCCTAGCCTAGAAGTTTAATAGTGCATTTCACTCGTCATTTCATGCGCTTTGAGATGCCGCTTAGCCCAATACGCTATCTGAAATAGGAGCGACGTAAGTTGAACAAATGTGATAGAATTACGCTGAATTCTTATATTAACCGTAATATAAAATGATGTAATCGGGCCTCTGTTTGCCCTATCATAGAAGTTTGATAGTGCATTTTACTCGCCATTTAATGCGCTTTGAGATGCCGCTTAGCCCAATACGATATCTGAAATAGGAGCGACGGAAATTGAACAAATGTGATAGAATTTCCGTGAATTCTTATATTAACCTCAATGTAAAATGAACTAATCGGGTCTCTGTTCGCCCTATCATAGAAGTCTAATAGTGCATTTCACTCGCCACTACACGCGCTTTAAGATGCCGCCGAGCCCAGTACGGTATCTGAAATAGGAGCGACGTAAATTGAACAAATGTGATAGAATTTCCCTGAAATCTTATATTAAACAAAATATAAAATGATCTAATCGGGTCTCTGATTGCCCTATCATAGAAGTTTAGTAGTGCATTCTACTCGCCATTCCACGCGCTTTAAGATGCCGCCTAGCCCAGTACGCTATCTGAAATAGGAGCGACGTAAATTGAACAAATGTGATAAAATTTTGCTGACATCTTAAATTAACCATAATTTAAAATGATTTAATCGGGTATCTGTTTGCCCTACCCTAGAAGTTTAATAGTGCATTTTACTCGCCATTTCATGCGCCTCCGGATGCCGCTTAGCCCAATACGCTATCTGAAATAGGAGCGACGTAAATTGAACAAATGTGATAGAATTTTGCTGAATTCTTAAATTAACCATAATATAAAATGATCTAATCGGGTCTCTGTACGCCCTACCATAGAAGTCTAATAGTGCATTTCACTCGCCATTTCATGCGCTTTGAGATGCCGCTTAGCACAATACGCTATTTGAAATAGGGGCGACGTAAATTGAACAAATGTGATAGAATTACGCTGCATTCTTATATTAACCGTAATATAAAATGATCTAATCGGGTCTCTGTTTGCCTTATCCTAGAAGATTAATAGTGCATTTTACTCGCCATTTCATGCGCTTTGAGATGCCGCTTAGCCCAATACGCTATCTGAAATAGGAGCGACGTAAATTGAACAAATGTGATAGAATTTTGCTGAATTCTTAAATTAACGATAATATTAGATGATGTAATCGGGACTCTGCTTGCCCTACCCTAGAAGTTTAATAGTGCATTTCACTCGCCATTTCATGCGCTTTGAGATGCCGCTTAGCCCAATACGCTATCTGAAATAGGAGCGACGTAAATTGAACAAATGTGATAGAATTTTGCTGAATTCTTAAATTAACCATAATATAAAATGATCTAATCGGGTGTCTGTTTGCCCTACCCTAGAAGCTTAATATTGCATTTTACTCGCCATTTCATGCGCTTTGAGCTGCCGCTTAGCCCAATACGCTATCTGAAATAGGAGCGACGTAAGTTGAAAAAATGTGATAGAGTTTCGCTGAAATCTTATATTAAACAAAATATAAAATGATCTAATCGGGTCTCTGATTGCCCTATCATAGAAGTTTAGTAGTGCATTTTACTCGCCATCCCACGCGATTTAAGATGCCGCCTAGCCCAGTACGCTACCTGAAATAGGAGCGACGTAAGTTGAACAAATGTGATAGAATTACGCTGAATTCTTATATTAACCGTAATATAAAATGATATAATCGGGTCTCTGTTTGCCCTATCATAGAAGTTTAATAGTGCATTTTACTCGCCATTTCATGTGCTTTAAGGTGCCGCATAGCCCAATACGCTATCTGGAATAGGAGCGACGTAAATTGAACAAATGTGATAGAATTTCCCTGAATTCTTATATTAACCTTAATGTAAAATGATCTAATCGGGTTGCTGTTCGCCCTACCATAGAATTCTAATAGTGCATTTCACTCGCCATTCCACGCGCTTTAAGATGCCGCCGAGCCCAGAACGGTATCTGAGATAGGAGCGACGTAAATTGAACAAATGTAATAGAATTTTGCTGAATTCTTAAATTAACAATAATATAAAACGATCTAATCGGGTCTCTGTACGCCCTACCATAGAAATCTAATAGTGCATTTTACTCGCCATTTCATGCGCTTTGAGATGCTGCTTAGCCCAATACGCTATCTGAAATAGGAGCGACGTAAGTTGAACAAATGTGATAGAATTTCGCTGAATTCTTTTATTGACCATAATGTAAAATGATCTGATCGGGTCTCTGTTCGCCCTAGCCTAGAAGTTTAACAGTGCATTTTATTCGCCATTTCATGCGCTTTGAGATGCCGCCTAGCCGAATACGCTATCTGAAATAGGAGCGACGTAAATTGAACAAATGCGATAGAATTTCCCTGAAATCTTATATTAAACAAAATATAAAATGATCTAATCGGGTCTCTGATTGCCCTATCATAGAAGTTTAATAGTGCATTTTACTCGCCATTCCACGCGCTTTATGATGCCGCCTAGCCCAGTACAGTACCTGAAATTGGAGCTACGTAAGTTGAACAAATGTGATAGAATTACGCTGAATTCTTATATTAACCGTAATATAAAATGATGTAATCTGGCCTCTGTTTGCCCTATCATAGAAGTTTGATAGTGCATTTAACTCGCCATTTCATGTGCTTTAAGCTGCCGCATAGCCCAATACGCTATCTGGAATAGGAGCGACGTAAATTGGACAAATGTGATAGAATTACGCCGTATTCTTATATTAACCGTAATATAAAATGATCTAATCGGGTCTCTGTTTGCCCTACCCTAGAAGTTTAATAGTGCATTTCACTCGCCATTTCATGCGCCTTCAGATGCCGCTTAGCCCAATACGCTATCTGAAATAGGAGCGACCTAAATTGAACAAATGTGATAGAATTTCGCTGAATTCTTTTATTAACCATAATGTAATATGATCTAATCGGGTCTCTGTTCGCCCTACCGTAGAAGTTTAATAGTGCATTTCACTCCTCATTTCATGCGGTTTGAGATGCCCCTTAGCTCAATAAGCTATCTGAAATAGGAGCGACGTAAATTAAATAAATGTGATAGAATTTCGCTGAATTCTTATATTAACCAAAACATAAAATGATCTAATCGGGTCTCTGAGTGCCCTATCATAGAAGTTTAATAGTGCATTTTACTCGTCATTCCACGCGCTTTAAGCTGACGCCGAGCCCAGTACGCTATCTGAAATAGGAGCGACGTAAATTGAACAAATGTGATAGAATTTTGCTGAATTCTTAAATTAACCATAATATAAAATGATCTAATCGGGTCTCTGTTTGCCCTACCCTAGAAGTTTAATAGTGCATTTTACTCGCCATTTCATGCGCTTTGAGATGCCGCTTAGCACAATACGCTATCTGAAATAGGAGCGACGTAAATTGAACAAATGTGATAGAATTTCGCTGAATTCTTATATTAACCAAAATATAAAATGATCTAATCGGGTCTCTGAGTGCCCTATCATAGAAGTTTAATAGTGCATTTTACTCGCCATTCCACGCGGTTTAAGCTGACGCCTAGCACAGTACGCTATCTGAAATAGGAGCGACGTAAGTTGAACAAATGTGATAGAATTTCCTTGAAATCTTATATTAAACAAAATATAAAATGATGTAATCGGGTCTCTAATTACTGTATCATAGAAGTATAGTAGTGCATTTTACTCGCCCTTCCACGCGCTTTAAGATGCCGCCTAGCCCAGTACGCTATCTGAAATAGGAGCGACGTAAGATGAACAAATGTGATAGAATTTCCGTGAATTCTTATATTAACCTTAGTGTAAAATGATCTAATCGGGTCTCTGTTCGCCCTAGCCTAGAAGTTTAATAGTGCATTTTACTCGCCATTTCATGCGCTTTGAGATGCCGCTTAGCCCAATACGCTATCTGAAATAGGAGCGTCGTAAATTGAACAAATGTGATAGAATTTCGCTGAATTCTGAAATTAACTATAATATAAAATGATCTAATCGGGTCTCTGTTTGCCCTACCCTAGAAGTTTAATAGTGCATTTTACTCGCCATTCCACGCGCTTTAAGATGCCGCCTAGCCCAGTACGCTATCAGAAATAGGAGCGACGTAAATTGAACAAATGTGATAGAATTTTGCTGAATTCTTAAATTATCCATAATATAAAATGATCTAATCGGGTCTCTGTTTGCCCTACCCTAGAAGTTTTATAGTGCATTTTACTCGTCATTTCATGCGCTTTGAGATGCCGCGTTGCCCAATACGCTATCTGAAATAGGAGCGACGTAAATTGAACGAATGTGATAGTATTTCGCTGAATTCTTAAATTAACCATAATATAAAATGATATAGTCGGGTCTCTGTTTGCCCTACACTAGAACTTTAATAGTGCATTTTACTCCTCATTTCATGCGCTTTGAGATATCGCTTAGCCCAATACGATATCTGAAATAGGAGCGACGTAAATTGAACAAATGTGATAGAATTTCGCAGAATTCTTTTATTAACCATAATGTAAAATGATCTAATCGGGTCTCTGTTCGCCCTAGCCTAGAAGTTTAATAGTGCATTATACTCGCCATTTCATGCGCTTTGAGATGCCGCTTAGCCCAATACGCTATCTGAAATAGGAACGACGTAAATTGAACAAATGTGATAGAATTTCGCTGAATTCTTTTATTAACCATAATGTAAAATGATCTAATCGGGTCTCTGTTCGCCCTAGCCTAGAAGTTTAATAGTGGATGTTACTCGCCATTCCACGCGCATTAAGATGCCGCCTAGCCCAGTACGCTATCTGAAATAGGAGCGACCTAAATTGAACAAATGTGATAGAATTTTGCTGAATTCTTTTATTAACCATAATGTAAAATGATCTAATCGGGTCTCTGTTCGCCCTAGCCTAGAAGTTTAATAGTGCATTTTACTCGCCATTTCATGCGCTTTGAGATGCCGCTTAGCCCAATACGCTATCTGAAATAGGAGCGACGTAAATTGAACAAATGTGATAGAATTTCGCTGAATTCTTTTATTAACCATAATGTAAAATGATCTAATCGGGTCTCTGTTCGCCCTAGCCTAGAAGTTTAATAGTGGATGTTACTCGCCATTCCACGCGCATTAAGATGCCGCCTAGCCCAGTACGCTATCTGAAATAGGAGCGACCTAAATTGAACAAATGTGATAGAATTTTGCTGAATTCTTAAATTAACCATAATATAAAATGATCTAATCGGGTCTCTGTTTGCCCCACCCTAGAAGTTTAATAGTGCATTTTACTCGCCATTTCATGCGCTTTGAGATGCCGCTTAGCCCAATACGCTATCTGAAATAGGAGCGACGTAAGTTGAACAAATGTGATAGAATTTCGCTGAATTCTTTTATTAACCATAATGTAAAATGATCTAATCGTGTCTCTGTTCGCCCTAGCCTAGAAGTTTAATAGTTGATGTTACTCGCCATTCCACGCGCATTAAGATGCCGCCTAGCCCAGTACGCCATCTGAAATAGGAGCGACCTAAATTGAACAAATGTGATAGAATTTTGCTGAATCCTTAAATTAACCATAATATAAAATGATCTAATCGGGTCACTGCTTGTCCTACCCTAGAAGTTTAATAGTGCATTTTACTCGTCATTTCATGCGCTTTGAGATGCCGCTTAGCGAACTGCGCTATCTGAAATAGGAGAGACGTAAATTGAACAAATGTGATAGAATTTCGCTGAATTCTTTTATTAACCATAATGTAAAATGATCTAATCGGGAATCTGTTCGCCCTAGCCTATAAGTGTAATAGTGCATTTTATTCGCCATTTCATGCGCTTTGAGATGCCGCTGAGCCCAATACACTATCTGAAATAGGAGCGACGTAAATTGAACAAATGTGATAGAATTTCGCTGAATACTTATAATAACCAAATTATAAAATGATCTAGTCGGGTCTCTGATTGCCCTATCATAGAAGTTTAATAGTGCATTTTACTCGCCATTCCGCACGCTTTAAGATGCCGCCTAGCCCAGTACGCTATCTGAAATAGGAGCGACGTAAATTGAACAAATGTGATAGAATTTTGCTGAATTCTTGAATTAACCATAATATAAAATGATCTAATCGGGTCTCTGTTTGCCCTTCCCTAGACGTTTAATAGTGCATTTTACTCGCCATTTCATGCGCTTTGAGATGCCGCTTAGCCCAATACGCTATCTGAAATAGGAGCGACGTAAATTGAACAAATGTGATAGAATTTCGCTGAATTCTTAAATTAACCATAATATCAAATGATCTAATCGGGTCTCTGTTTGCCCTACCCTAGAAGTTTAATAGTGCATTTTACTCGCCATTTCATGCGCTTTGAGATGCCGCTTAGCCCAATACGCTATCTGAAATAGGAGCGACGTAAATTGAACAAATGTGACAGAATTTCGGTGAATTCTTTTATTAACCATAATGTAAAATGATCTAATCGGGTCTCTGTTCGCCCTAGCCTAGAAGTTTAATAGTGGATGTTACTCGCCATTCCACGCGCATTAAGATGCCGCCTAGCCCAGTACGCTATCTGAAATAGGAGCGACCTAAATTGAACAAATGTGATAGAATTTTGCTGAAGTCTTAAATTAACCATAATATAAAATGATCTAATCGGGTCTCTGTTTGCCCTACCCTAGAAGTTTAATAGTGCATTTTACTCGCCATTTCATGCGCTTTGAGATGCCGCTTAGCCCAATACGCTATCTGAAATAGGAGCGACGTAAGTTGAACAAATGTGATAGAATTTCGCTGAATTCTTTTATTAACCATAATGTAAAATGATCTAATCGTGTCTCTGTTCGCCCTAGCCTAGAAGTTTAATAGTGGATGTTACTCGCCATTCCACGCGCATTAAGATGCCGCCTAGCCCAGTACGCTATCTGAAATAGGAGCGACCTAAATTGAACAAATGTGATAGAATTTTGCTGAATTCTTAAATTAACCATAATATAAAATGATCTAATCGGGTCACTGCTTGTCCTACCCTAGAAGTTTAATAGTGCATTTTACTCGTCATTTCATGCACTTTGAGATGCCGCTTTGCCCAATACGCTATCTGAAATAGGAGCGACGTAAATTGAACGAATGTGATAGTATTTCGCTGAATTCTTAAATTAACCATAATATAAAATGATCTAGTCGGGTCTCTGTTTGCCCTACCCTAGAACTTTAATAGTGCATTTTACTCCTCATTTCATGCGCTTTGAGATGCCGCTTAGCCCAATACGCTATCTGAAATAGGAGCGACGTAAACTGAACGAATGTGATAGTATTTCGCTGAATCCTTAAATTAACCATAATATAAAATGATCTAGTCGGGTCTCTGTTTGCCCTACCCTAGAACTTTAATAGTGCATTTTACTCGACATTTCATGCGCTTTGAGGTGCCGCTTAGCCCAATACGCTATCTGAAATAGGAGCGACGTAAATTGAACAAATGTGATAGAATTTCGTTGAATTCTTAAATTATCCATAATATACAATGATCTAATCGGGTCTCTGTTTGCCCTACCCTAGAAGTTTAATAGTGCATTTTACTCGCCATTCCACGCGCTTTAAGATGCCGCCTAGCCCAGTACGCTATCAGAAATAGGAGCGACGTAAATTGAACAAATGTGATAGAATTTTGCTGAATTCTTAAATTATCCATAATATAAAATGATCTAATCGGGTCTCTGTTTGCCCTACCCTAGAAGTTTAATAGTGCATTTTACTCGTCATTTCATGCGCTTTGAGATGCCGCGTTGCCCAATACGCTATCTGAAATAGGAGCGACGTAAATTGAACGAATGTGATAGTATTTCGCTGAATTCTTAAATTAACCATAATATAAAATGATCTAGTCGGGTCTCTGTTTGCCCTACCCTAGAACTTTAATAGTGCATTTTACTCCTCATTTCATGCGCTTTGAGATGCCGCTTAGCCCAATACGCTATCTGAAATAGGAGCGACGTAAACTGAACGAATGTGATAGTATTTCGCTGAATCCTTAAATTAACCATAATATAAAATGATCTAGTCGGGTCTCTGTTTGCCCTACCCTAGAACTTTAATAGTGCATTTTACTCGACATTTCATGCGCTTTGAGGTGCCGCTTAGCCCAATACGCTATCTGAAATAGGAGCGACGTAAATTGAACAAATGTGATAGAATTTCGTTGAATTCTTAAATTATCCATAATATACAATGATCTAATCGGGTCTCTGTTTGCCCTACCCTAGAAGTTTAATAGTGCATTTTACTCGCCATTCCACGCGCTTTAAGATGCCGCCTAGCCCAGTACGCTATCAGAAATAGGAGCGACGTAAATTGAACAAATGTGATAGAATTTTGCTGAATTCTTAAATTATCCATAATATAAAATGATCTAATCGGGTCTCTGTTTGCCCTACCCTAGAAGTTTAATAGTGCATTTTACTCGTCATTTCATGCGCTTTGAGATGCCGCGTTGCCCAATACGCTATCTGAAATAGGAGCGACGTAAATTGAACGAATGTTATAGTATTTCGCTGAATTCTTAAATTAACCATAATATAAAATGATCTAGTCGGGTCTCTGTTTGCCCTACACTAGAACTTTAATTGTGCATTTTACTCCTCATTTCATGCGCTTTGAGATACCGCTTAGCCCAATACGATATCTGAAATAGGAGCGACGTAAATTGAACAAATGTGATAGAATTTCGCTGAATTCTTTTATTAACCATAATGTAAAATGATCTAATCGGGTCTCTGTTCGCCCTAGCCTAGAAGTTTAATAGTGCATTTTACTCGCCATTTCATGCGCTTTGAGATGCCGCCTAGCCCAATACGCTATCTGAAATAGGAGCGACGTAAATTGAACAAATGTGATAGAATTTCGCTGAATTCTTTTATTAACCATAATGTAAAATGATCTAATCGGGTCTCTGTTCGCCCTAGCCTAGAAGTTTAATAGTGGATGTTACTCGCCATTCCACTCGCATTAAGATGCCGCCTAGCCCAGTACGCTATCTGAAATAGGAGCGACCTAAATTGAACAAATGTGATAGGATTTTGCTGAATTCTTAAATTAGCCATAATATAAAATGATCTAATCGGGTCTCTGTTTGCCCCACCCTAGAAGTTTAATAGTGCATTTTACTCGCCATTTCATGCGCTTTGAGATGCCGCTTAGCCCAATACGCTATCTGAAATAGGAGCGACGTAAGTTGAACAAATGTGATAGAATTTCGCTGAATTCTTTTATTAACCATAATGTAAAATGATCTAATCGGGTCTCTGTTCGCCCTAGCCTAGAAGTTTAATAGTGGATGTTACTCGCCATTCCACGCGCATTAAGATGCCGCCTAGCCCAGTACGCCATCTGAAATAGGAGCGACCTAAATTGATCAAATGTGATAAAATTTTGCTGAATTCTTAAATTAACCATAATATAAAATGATCTAATCGGGTCACTGCTTGTCCTACCCTAGAAGTTTAATAGTGCATTTTACTCGCCATTTCATGCGCTTTGAGATGCCGCTTAGCCCAATACGCTATCTGAAATAGGAGCGACGTAAATTGAACAAATGTGATAGAATTTCCTTGAATTCTTATATTAACCAAAATATAAAATGATCTAATCGGGTCTCTGATTGCCCTATCATAGAAGTTTAATAGTGCATTTTACTCGCCATTCCACGCGCTTTATGATGCCGCCTAGCCCAGTACGGTACCTGAAATAGGAGCTACGTAAGTTGAACAAATGTGATAGAATTACGCTGAATTCTTATATTAACCGTAATATAAAATGATCTAAACGGGACTCTGATTGCCCTATCATAGACGTTTAGTAGTGCATTTTACTCGGCCTTCCACGCGCTTTAAGATGCCGCCTAGCCCAGTACACTATCTGAAATAGGAGCGACGTAAATTGAAAAAATGTGATAGAATTTCGCTGAATTCTTATATTAACCAAAATATAAAATGATCTAATGGTGTCTCTGTTTGCCCTACCCTAGAAGTTTAATAGTGCATTTTACTCGCCATTTCTTGCGCTTTGAGATGCCGCTTAGCCCAATACCCTTTCTGAAATAGGAGCGACGTAATATGAACAAATGTGATAGGATTTCGCTGAATTCTTAAATTAACCATAATATAAAATGATCTAATCGGGTCTCTATGTGCCCAACCCTAGAAGCTTAATAGTGCATTTTACTCGCCATTTCTTGCGCTTTGAGATGCCGCTTAGCCCAATACGCTATCTGAAATAGGAGCGACGTAAATTGAACAAATGTGATAGAATTTCCCTGAAATGTTATAGTAAACAAAATATAAAATGATCTATTCGGAACTCTCATTGCCCTATCATAGAAGTTTAGAAGTGCATTTTAATCGCCCTTCCACGCGCTTTAAGATGCCGCCTAGCCCAGTACGCTATCTGAAATAGGAGCGACATTAGTTGAACAAATGTGATAGAATTACGCTGAATTCTTATATTAACCGTAATATAAAATGATCTATTCGGGTGTCTGTTCGCCCTACCCTAGAAGTTTAATAGTGCATTTCACTCGCCATCCCATGCGCTTTGAGATGCCGCTTAGCCCAATACGTTATCTGAAATAGGAGCGACGTAAATTGAACAAATGTGACAGAATTACGCTGAATTCTTATATTAACCGTAATATAAAATGATCTAATCGGGTCTCTGTTTGCCCTACCCTAGAAGTTTAATAGTGCATTTGCTCGCCATTTCTTGCGCTTTGAGATGCCGCTTAGCACAAGTCGCTATCTGAAATAGGAGCGATGTAAATTGAACAAATGTGATAGAATTCCGCTGAATTCTTATATTAACCTTAATGTAAAATGATCTAATCGGGTCTTTGTTCGCCCTACCCTAGAAGTTTAATAGTGCATTTTACTCGCCACTTCATGCGCTTTGTGATGCCGCTTAGCCCAGTAAGCTATCTGAAATAGGAGCGACGTAAATTGAACAAATGTGATAGAATTTCGCTGAATTCTTATATTAACCAAAATATAAAATGATCTAATCGGGTCTCTGTTTGCCCTACCCTAGAAGTTTAATAGAGCATTTTACTCGTCGTTTCATGCGCTTTGAGATGCCGCCTAGCCCAGTACGCTATCTGAAATAGGAGCGACGTAAATTGAACAAATGTGATAGAATTTCGCTGAATTCTTTTATTTACCATAATGTTAAATGATATAATCGGGTCTCTGTTCGCCCTAGCGTACAAGCTTAATAGTGCATTTTATTCGTCATTTCATGCGCTTTGAGATGCCGCTTAGCCCAATACGCTATCTGAAATAGGAGCGACGCAAATTGAACAAATGTGATAGAATTTCGCTGAATTCTTATATTAACCATAATATAAAATGATGTAATCGGGTCTCTGTTCGCCCTACCCAAGAAGTTTAATAGTGCATTTCTCTCGTCATTTCATGCGCTTTGAAATGCCGCATAGCCCAATACGCTATCTGAAATAGGAGCGACGTAAATTGAACAAATGTGATAGAATTTCGCTGAATTCTTATATTAACCGTAATATAAAATGATCTAATCGGGTCTCTGTTTGCCTTACCCTAGAAGTTTAATAGTGCATTTTACTCGCCATTTCATGCGCTTTGAGATGCCGCTAAGCCCAATAAGCTGCCCGAAATAGGAGCGACGTAAATTGAACAAATGTGATAGAATTTTTCTGAATTCTTAAATTAACCATAATATGAAATGACCTAATCGGGTCTCTGTTTGCCTTACCCTAGAAGTTTAATAGTGCATTTTACTCGCCATTTCTTGCGCTTTGAGATGCCGCTGAGCCCAATACGCTATCTGAAATATCAGCGACGTAAATTGAACAAATGTGAGAGAATTTCGCTGAATTCTTAAATTAACCATAATATAAAATGATCTAATGGGGGTCTCTGTTTGCCCTACCCTAGAAGTTTAATAGTGCATTTTACTCGCCATTTCTTGCGCTTTGAGATGCCGCTTAGCACAAGTCGCTATCTGAAATAGGAGCGATGTAAATTGAACAAATGTGATAGAATTTCGCTGAATTCTTATATTAACCTTAATGTAAAATGATCTAATCGGGTCCTTGTTCGCCCTACCCAAGAAGTTTAATAGTGCATTTCACTCGTCAATTCATGCGCTTTGCGATGCCGCTTAGCCCAATAAGCTATCTGAAATTGGAGCGACGTAAATTGAACAAATGTGATAGAATTTCGCTGAATTCTTATATTAACGAAAATATAAAATGATCTAATCGGGTCTCTGATTGCCCTATCATAGAAGTTTAATCGTGCATTTTACTCGCCATTCCACGCGATTTAAGATGCCGCCTAGCCCAGTACGCTATCTGAAATAGGAGCTACGTAAGTTGAACGAATGTGACAGAATTACGCTGATTTCTTATATTAACCGTAACATAAAATGATCTAATCGGGTCTCTGTTTGCCTTATCCTAGAAGTTTAATAGTGCATTTTACTCGCCATTTCATGCGCTTTGAGATGCCTCCTAGCCCAATACGCTATCTGAAATAGGAGCGACGTAAATTGAACAAATGTGATAGAATTTCGCTGAATTCTTATATTAACCAAAATATAAAATGATCTAATCCGGTCTCTGTTTGCCCTACCCTAGAAGTTGAATAGTGCATTGTACGAGCCATTTCTTGCGCTTTGAGATGCAGCTTAGCCCAATACGCTATCTGAAATAGGAGCGACGTAAATTGAACAAATGTGATAGAATTTCGCTGAATTCTTATTTTAACCTTAATGTGAAATGATCTAATCGGGTCTTTGTTCGCCCTACCCTAGAAGTTTAATAGTGCATTTCACTCGTCATTTCATGCTCTTTGAGTTGCCGCTTAGCCCAATAAGCTATCTGAAATAGGAGCGACGTAAATTGAACAAATGTGATAGAACTTCGCTGAATTCTTATATTAACCGTAATATAAAATGTCCTTATCGGGTCTCTGATTGCCCCACCCTAGAAGTTTAATAGTGCATTTTACTCGCCCTTTCGTGCGCTTTGAGATGCCGCTTAGCCCAGTACGCTATCTGAAATAGGAGCGACGTAAATTGAACAAATGTGATAGAATTTCGCTGGATTCTTATATTAACCAAAATATAAAATGAACTAATCGGGTCTCTGATTGCCCTATCATAGAAGTTTAATAGTGCATTTTACTCGCCATTCCACGCGGTTTAAGTTGCCGCCTAGCCCAGTACGCTATCTGAAATAGGAGCGACGTAAATTGAACAAATGTGATAAAATTTTGCTGACATCTTAAATTAACCATAATTTAAAATGATTTAATCGGGTATCTGTTTGCCCTACCCTAGAAGTTTAATAGTGCCTTTTACTCGCCATTTCATGCGCCTCCGGATGCCGCTTAGCCCAATACGCTATCTGAAATAGGAGCGACGTAAATTGAACAAATGTGATAGAATTTTGCTGAATTCTTAAATTAACCATAATATAAAATGATCTAATCGGGTCTCTGTACGCCCTACCATAGAAGTCTAATAGTGCATTTCACTCGCCATTTCATGCGCTTTGAGATGCCGCTTAGCACAATACGCTATTTGAAATAGGGGCGACGTAAATTGAACAAATGTGATAGAATTACGCTGCATTCTTATATTAACCGTAATATAAAATGATCTAATCGGGTCTCTGTTTGCCTTATCCTAGAAGATTAATAGTGCATTTTACTCGCCATTTCATGCGCTTTGAGATGCCGCTTAGCCCAATACGCTATCTGAAATAGGAGCGACGTAAATTGAACAAATGTGATAGAATTTCGCTGAATTCTTAAATTAACCATAATATAAAATGATCTAATCGGGTCTCTGTTTGACCTACCCTAGAAGTTTAATAGTGCATTTTACTCGCCATTTCATGTGCTTTGAGATGCCGCATAGCCCAATACGCTATCTGGAATAGGAGAGACGTAAATTGATCAATTGTGATAGAATTTCCCTGAATTCTTATATTAACCTTAATGGAAAATGATCTAATCGGGTCTCTGTTCGGCCTACCATAGAATTCTAATAGTGCATTTCACTCGCCATTTCATGTGCTTTGAGATGCCGCTTAGCACAATTCGCTATCTGAAATAGGAGCGACGTAAATTGAACAAATGTGATAGAATTACGCTGAATTCTTATATTAACCGTAATATAAAATGATCTAATCGGGTCTCTGTTTGCCTTATCCTAGAAGTTTAATAGTGCAGTTTACTTGCATTTCATGCGCTTTGAGATGCCTCTTCGCCCAATACGCTATCTGAAATAGGAGCGACGTAAATTGAACAAATGTGATAGAATTTCGCTGAATTCTTTTATTAACCATAATGTAAAATGAACTGATCGGGTCTCTGTTCGCCCTAGCCTAGAAGTTTAAGAGTGCATTTTATTCGACATTTCATGCGCTGTGAGATGCCGCTTAGCCGAATACGCTATCTGAAATAGGAGCGACGTAAATTGAACAAATGCGATAGAATTTCCCTGAAATCTTATATTAAACAAAATATAAAATGATCTAATCGGGTCTCTGATTGCCCTATCATAGAAGTTTAATAGTGCATTTTACTCGCCATTCCACGCGCTTTATGATGCCGCCTAGCCCAGTACGGTATCTGAAATAGGAGCTACGTAAGTTGAACAAATGTGATAGAATTACGCTGAATTCTTATATTAACCGTAATATAAAATGATCTAATCGGGTCTCTGTTTGCCCTACCCTAGATGTTTAATAGTGCATTTCACTCGCCATTTCATGCGCCTTCAGATGCAGCTTAGCCAAATACGCTATCTGAAATTGGGGCGACGTAAATTGAACAAATGTGATAGAGTTTCGCTGAATTCTTTTATGAACCATAATGTAAAATGATCTAATCGGGCCTCTGTTCTCCCTAGCCTAGAAGTTTAATAGTGCATTTGATTCTCCATTTCATGCGCTTTGAGATGCCGCTGAGCCCAATACGCTATCTGAAATAGGAGCGACGTAAATTGAACAAATGCGATAGAATTTCCCTGAAATCTTATATTAAACAAAATATAAAATGATCTAATCGGGTCTCTGATTGCCCTATCATAGAAGTTTAGTAGTGCATTTTACTCGCCATTCCACGCGCTTTACGATGCCGCCTAGCCCAGGACGCTACCTGAAATAGGAGCGACGTAAGTTGAACAAATGTGATAGAATTACGCTGAATTCTTATATTAACCGTAATATAAAATGATATAATCGGGTCTCTGTTTGCCCTATCATAGAAGTTTAATAGTGCATTTTACTCGCCATTTCATGTGCTTTAAGGTGCCGCATAGCCCAATACGCTATCTGGAATAGGAGCGACGTAAATTGAACAAATGTGATAGAATTTCCCTGAATTCTTATACTAACCTTAATGTAAAATGATCTAATCGGGTTGCTGTTCGCCCTACCATAGAATTCTAATAGTGCATTTCACTCGCCATTCCACGCGCTTTAAGATGCCGCCGAGCCCAGTACGGTATCTGAGATAGGAGCGACGTAAATTGAACAAATGTAATAGAATTTTGCTGAATTCTTAAATTAACAATAATATAAAACGATCTAATCGGGTCTCTGTACGCCCTACCATAGAAATCTAATAGTGCATTTTACTCGCCATTTCATGCGCTTTGAGATGCTGCTTAGCCCAATACGCTATCTGAAATAGGAGCGACGTAAGTTGAACAAATGTGATAGAATTTCGCTGAATTCTTTTATTGACCATAATGTAAAATGATCTGATCGGGTCTCTGTTCGCCCTAGCCTAGAAGTTTAACAGTGCATTTTATTCGCCATTTCATGCGCTTTGAGATGCCGCCTAGCCGAATACGCTATCTGAAATTGGGGCGACGTAAATTGAACAAATGTGATAGAATTTCCCTGAATTCTTATATTAACCTTAATGTAAAATGATCTAATCGGGTCTCTCTTCGCCCTACCATAGAAGTCTAATAGTGCATTTCACTCGCCATTTCATGCGCTTTGAGCTGCCGCTTAGCACAATACGCTATCTGAAATAGGAGCGACGTAAGTTGAAAAAATGTGATAGAGTTTCGCTGAATTCTTTTATGAACCATAATGTAAAATGATCTAATCGGGCCTCTGTTCTCCCTAGCCTAGAAGTTTAATAGTGCATTTGATTCTCCATTTCATGCGCTTTGAGATGCCGCTGAGCCCAATACGCTATCTGAAATAGGAGCGACGTAAATTGAACAAATGCGATAGAATTTCCCTGAAATCTTATATTAAACAAAATATAAAATGATCTAATCGGGTCTCTGATTGCCCTATCATAGAAGTTTAGTAGTGCATTTTACTCGCCATTCCACGCGCTTTACGATGCCGCCTAGCCCAGTACGCTACCTGAAATAGGAGCGACGTAAGTTGAACAAATGTGATAGAATTACGCTGAATTCTTATATTAACCGTAATATAAAATGATATAATCGGGTCTCTGTTTGCCCTATCATAGAAGTTTAATAGTGCATTTTACTCGCCATTTCATGTGCTTTAAGGTGCCACATAGCCCAATACGCTATCTGGAATAGGAGCGACGTAAATTGAACAAATGTGATAGAATTTCCCTGAATTCTTATATTAACCTTAATGTAAAATGATCTAATCGGGTTGCTGTTCGCCCTACCATAGAATTCTAATAGTGCATTTCACTCGCCATTCCACGCGCTTTAAGATGCCGCCGAGCCCAGTACGGTATCTGAGATAGGAGCGACGTAAATTGAACAAATGTAATGGAATTTTGCTGAATTCTTAAATTAACAATAATATAAAACGATCTAATCGGGTCTCTGTACGCCCTACCATAGAAATCTAATAGTGCATTTTACTCGCCATTTCATGCGCTTTGAGATGCTGCTTAGCCCAATACGCTATCTGAAATAGGAGCGACGTAAGTTGAACAAATGTGATAGAATTTCGCTGAATTCTTTTATTGACCATAATGTAAAATGATCTGATCGGGTCTCTGTTCGCCCTAGCCTAGAAGTTTAACAGTGCATTTTATTCGCCATTTCATGCGCTTTGAGATGCCGCCTAGCCGAATACGCTATCTGAAATAGGAGCGACGTAAATTGAACAAATGCGATAGAATTTCCCTGAAATCTTATATTAAACAAAATATAAAATGATCTAATCGGGTCTCTGATTGCCCTATCATAGAAGTTTAATAGTGCATTTTACTCGCCATTCCACGCGCTTTATGATGCCGCCTAGCCCAGTACGGTACCTGAAATAGGAGCTACGTAAGTTGAACAAATGTGATAGAATTACGCTGAATTCTTATATTAACCGTAATATAAAATGATGTAATCTGGCCTCTGTTTGCCCTATCATAGAAGTTTGATAGTGCATTTTACTCGCCATTTCATGTGCTTTAAGCTGCCGCATAGCCCAATACGCTATCTGGAATAGGAGCGACGTAAATTGGACAAATGTGATAGAATTACGCCGTATTCTTATATTAACCGTAATATAAAATGATCTAATCGGGTCTCTGTTTGCCCTACCCTAGAAGTTTAATAGTGCATTTTACTCGCCATTTCATGCGCCTCCGGATGCCGCTTAGCCCAATACGCTATCTGAAATAGGAGCGACGTAAATTGAACAAATGTGATAGAATTTTGCTGAATTCTTAAATTAACCATAATATAAAATGATCTAATCGGGTCTCTGTTTGCCCCACCCTAGAAGTTTAATAGTGCATTTTACTCGCCATTTCATGCGCTTTGAGATGCCGCTTAGCCCAATACGCTATCTGAAATAGGAGCGACGTAAGTTGAACAAATGTGATAGAATTTCGCTGAATTCTTTTATTAACCATAATGTAAAATGATCTAATCGTGTCTCTGTTCGCCCTAGCCTAGAAGTTTAATAGTTGATATTACTCGCCATTCCACGCGCATTAAGATACCGCCTAGCCCAGTACGCCATCTGAAATAGGAGCGACCTAAATTGAACAAATGTGATAGAATTTTGCTGAATCCTTAAATTAACCATAATATAAAATGATCTAATCGGGTCACTGCTTGTCCTACCCTAGAAGTTTAATAGTGCATTTTACTCGTCATTTCATGCGCTTTGAGATGCCGCTTTGCCCAATACGCTATCTGAAATAGGAGCGACGTAAATTGAACGAATGTGATAGTATTTCGCTGAATTCTTTTATTAACCATAATGTAAAATGATCTAATCGGGTCTCTGTTCGCCCCAGCCTAGAAGTTTAATAGTGCATTTTACTCGCCATTTCATGCGCTTTGAGATGCCGCTTAGCCCAATACGCTAACTGAAATAGGAGCGACGTAAATTGAATAAATGTGATAGAATTTCGCTGAATTCTTATATTAACCAAAATATAAAATGATCTAATCGGGTCACTGCTTGTCCTACCCTAGAACTTTAATAGTGCATTTTACTCCTCATTTCATGCACTTTGAGATACCGCTTAGCCCAATACGATATCTGAAATAGGAGCGACGTAAATTGAACAAATGTGATAGAATTTCGCTGAATTCTTTTATTAACCATAATGTAAAATGATCTAACCGGGTCTCTGTTCGCCCTAGCCTACAACTTTAATAGTGCATTTTATTCGCCATTTCATACGCTTTGAGATGCCGCTTAGCCCAATACGCTATCTGAAATAGGAGCGACGTAAATTGAACAAATGTGATAGAATTTGGCTGAATTCTTATATAAACCAAAATATAAAATGATCTAATCGGGTCTCTGATTGCCCTATCATAGAAGTTTAATAGTGCATTTTACTCGCCATTCCGCACGCTTTAAGATGCCGCCTAGCCCAGTACGCTATCTGAAATAGGAGCGACGTAAATTGAACAAATGTGATAGAATTTTGCTGAATTCTTGAATTAACCATAATATAAAATGATCTAATCGGGTCTCTGTTTGCCCTTCCCTAGACGTTTAATAGTGCATTTTACTCGCCATTTCATGCGCTTTGAGATGCCGCTTAGCCCAATACGCTATCTGAAATAGGAGCGACGTAAATTGAACAAATGTGATAGAATTTCGCTGAATTCTTAAATTAACCATAATATCAAATGATCTAATCGGGTCTCGGTTTGCCCTACCCTAGAAGTTTAATAGTGCATTTTACTCGCCATTTCATGCGCTTTGAGATGCCGCTTAGCCCAATACGCTATCTGAAATAGGAGCGACGTAAATTGAACAAATGTGACAGAATTTCGGTGAATTCTTTTATTAACCATAATGTAAAATGATCTAATCGGGTCTCTGTTCGCCCTAGCCTAGAAGTTTAATAGTGGATGTTACTCGCCATTCCACGCGCATTAAGATGCCGCCTAGCCCAGTACGCTATCTGAAATAGGAGCGACCTAAATTGAACAAATGTGATAGAATTTTGCTGAAGTCTTAAATTAACCATAATATAAAATGATCTAATCGGGTCTCTGTTTGCCCTACCCTAGAAGTTTAATAGTGCATTTTACTCGCCATTTCATGCGCTTTGAGATGCCGCTTAGCCCAATACGCTATCTGAAATAGGAGCGACGTAAGTTGAACAAATGTGATAGAATTTCGCTGAATTCTTTTATTAACCATAATGTAAAATGATCTAATCGTGTCTCTGTTCGCCCTAGCCTAGAAGTTTAATAGTGGATGTTACTCGCCATTCCACGCGCATTAAGATGCCGCCTAGCCCAGTACGCTATCTGAAATAGGAGCGACCTAAATTGAACAAATGTGATAGAATTTTGCTGAATTCTTAAATTAACCATAATATAAAATGATCTAATCGGGTCACTGCTTGTCCTACCCTAGAAGTTTAATAGTGCATTTTACTCGTCATTTCATGCACTTTGAGATGCCGCTTTGCCCAATACGCTATCTGAAATAGGAGCGACGTAAATTGAACGAATGTGATAGTATTTCGCTGAATTCTTAAATTAACCATAATATAAAATGATCTAGTCGGGTCTCTGTTTGCCCTACCCTAGAACTTTAATAGTGCATTTTACTCCTCAGTTCATGCGCTTTGAGATGCCGCTTAGCCCAATACGCTATCTGAAATAGGAGCGACGTAAACTGAACGAATGTGATAGTATTTCGCTGAATTCTTAAATTAACCATAATATAAAATGATCTAGTCGGGTCTCTGTTTGCCCTACCCTAGAACTTTAATAGTGCATTTTACTCCTCAGTTCATGCGCTTTGAGATGCCGCTTAGCCCAATACGCTATCTGAAATAGGAGCGACGTAAACTGAACGAATGTGATAGTATTTCGCTGAATTCTTAAATTAACCATAATATAAAATGATCTAGTCGGGTCTCTGTTTGCCCTACCCTAGAACTTTAATAGTGCATTTTACTCGCCATTTCATGCGCTTTGAGATGCCGCTTAGCCCAATACGCTATCTGAAATAGGAGCGACGTAAATTGAACAAATGTGATAGAATTTCCTTGAATTCTTATATTAACCAAAATATAAAATGATTTGATCGGGTCCCTGATTGCCCTATCATAGAAGTTTAACTGTGCATTTTACTCGCCATTCCACGCGCTTTAAGATGCCGCCCATCCCAGTACGCTATCTGAAATAGGGGCGACGTAAATTGAACAAATGTGATAGAATTACGCTTAATTCTTACATTAACCGTAATATAAAATGACCTAATCGGTTCTCTCTTTCCGTTACCCTAGAAGTTTAATAGTGCATTTTACTCGTCATTTCATGCGCTTTGAGATGCCGCTTAGCGAACTGCGCTATCTGAAATAGGAGAGACGTAAATTGAACAAATGTGATAGAATTTCGCTGAATTCTTTTATTAACCATAATGTAAAATGATCTAATCGGGAATCTGTTCGCCCTAGCCTATAAGTGTAATAGTGCATTTTATTCGCCATTTCATGCGCTTTGAGATGCCGCTGAGCCCAATACACTATCTGAAATAGGAGCGACGTAAATTGAACAAATGTGATAGAATTTCGCTGAATACTTATAATAACCAAATTATAAAATGATCTAGTCGGGTCTCTGATTGCCCTATCGTAGAAGTTTAATAGTGCATTTTACTCGCCATTCCACGCGCTTTAAGATGCCGCCCAGCCCAGTACGCTATCTGAAATAGGAGCAACGTAAATTGAACAAATGTGTCAGAATTTTGCTGAATTCTTAAATTAACCATAATATAAAATGATCTAATCGGGTCTCGGTTTGCCCTACCCTAGAAGTTTAATAGTGCGTTTTACTCGACATTTCATGCGCTTTGAGATGCCGCTTAGCCCAATACGCTATCTGAAATAGGAGCGACGTAAATTGAACAAATGTGATAGAATTTCGCTGCATTCATATATTAACCAAAATATAAAATGATCTAATCGGGTCTCTGAGTGCCCTATCATAGAAGTTTAATAGTGCATTTTACTCGCCATTCCACGCGCTTTAAGCTGACGCCTAGCCCAGTACGCTATCTGAAATAGGAGCGACGTAAATTGAACAAATGTGATAGAATTTTGCTGAATTCTTAAATTAACCATAATATAAAATGATCTAATCGGGTCTCTGTTTGCCCTACCCTAGAAGTTTAATAGTGCATTTTACTCGCCATTTCATGCGCTTTGAGATGCCGCTTAGCCCAATACGCTATCTGAAATAGGAGCGACGTAAATTGAACAAATGTGACAGAATTTCGGTGAATTCTTTTATTAACCATAATGTAAAATGATCTAATCGGGTCTCTGTTCGCCCTAGCCTAGAAGTTTAATAGTGGATGTTACTCGCCATTCCACGCGCATTAAGATGCCGCCTAGCCCAATACGCTATCTGAAATAGGAGCGACGTAAATTGAACAAATGTGATAGAATTTCCTTGAATTCTTATATTAACCAAAATATAAAATGATTTGATCGGGTCCCTGATTGCCCTATCATAGAAGTTTAACTGTGCATTTTACTCGCCATTCCACGCGCTTTAAGATGCCGCCCATCCCAGTACGCTATCTGAAATAGGGGCGACGTAAATTGAACAAATGTGATAGAATTACGCTTAATTCTTACATTAACCGTAATATAAAATGACCTAATCGGTTCTCTCTTTCCGTTACCCTAGAAGTTTAATAGTGCATTTTACTCGTCATTTCATGCGCTTTGAGATGCCGCTTAGCGAACTGCGCTATCTGAAATAGGAGAGACGTAAATTGAACAAATGTGATAGAATTTCGCTGAATTCTTTTATTAACCATAATGTAAAATGATCTAATCGGGAATCTGTTCGCCCTAGCCTATAAGTGTAATAGTGCATTTTATTCGCCATTTCATGCGCTTTGAGATGCCGCTGAGCCCAATACACTATCTGAAATAGGAGCGACGTAAATTGAACAAATGTGATAGAATTTCGCTGAATACTTATAATAACCAAATTATAAAATGATCTAGTCGGGTCTCTGATTGCCCTATCGTAGAAGTTTAATAGTGCATTTTACTCGCCATTCCACGCGCTTTAAGATGCCGCCCAGCCCAGTACGCTATCTGAAATAGGAGCAACGTAAATTGAACAAATGAGTCAGAATTTTGCTGAATTCTTAAATTAACCATAATATAAAATGATCTAATCGGGTCTCGGTTTGCCCTACCCTAGAAGTTTAATAGTGCGTTTTACTCGACATTTCATGCGCTTTGAGATGCCGCTTAGCCCAATACGCTATCTGAAATAGGAGCGACGTAAATTGAACAAATGTGATAGAATTTCGCTGCATTCATATATTAACCAAAATATAAAATGATCTAATCGGGTCTCTGAGTGCCCTATCATAGAAGTTTAATAGTGCATTTTACTCGCCATTCCACGCGCTTTAAGCTGACGCCTAGCCCAGTACGCTATCTGAAATAGGAGCGACGTAAATTGAACAAATGTGATAGAATTTTGCTGAATTCTTAAATTAACCATAATATAAAATGATCTAATCGGGTCTCTGTTTGCCCTACCCTAGAAGTTTAATAGTGCATTTTACTCGCCATTTCATGCGCTTTGAGATGCCGCTTAGCCCAATACGCTATCTGAAATAGGAGCGACGTAAATTGAACAAATGTGACAGAATTTCGGTGAATTCTTTTATTAACCATAATGTAAAATGATCTAATCGGGTCTCTGTTCGCCCTAGCCTAGAAGTTTAATAGTGGATGTTACTCGCCATTCCACGCGCATTAAGATGCCGCCTAGCCCAGTACGCTATCTGAAATAGGAGCGACCTAAATTGAACAAATGTGATAGAATTTTGCTGAAGTCTTAAATTAACCATAATATAAAATGATCTAATCGGGTCTCTGTTTGCCCTACCCTAGAAGTTTAATAGTGCATTTTACTCGCCATTTCATGCGCTTTGAGATGCCGCTTAGCCCAATACGCTATCTGAAATAGGAGCGACGTAAGTTGAACAAATGTGATAGAATTTCGCTGAATTCTTTTATTAGCCATAATGTAAAATGATCTAATCGTGTCTCTGTTCGCCCTAGCCTAGAAGTTTAATAGTGGATGTTACTCGCCATTCCACGCGCATTAAGATGCCGCCTAGCCCAGTACGCTATCTGAAATAGGAGCGACCTAAATTGAACAAATGTGATAGAATTTTGCTGAATTCTTAAATTAACCATAATATAAAATGATCTAATCGGGTCACTGCTTGTCCTACCCTAGAAGTTTAATAGTGCATTTTACTCGTCATTTCATGCACTTTGAGATGCCGCTTTGCCCAATACGCTATCTGAAATAGGAGCGACGTAAGTTGAACGAATGTGATAGTATTTCGCTGAATTCTTAAATTAACCATAATATAAAATGATCTAGCCGGGTCTCTGTTTGCCCTACCCTAGAACTTTAATAGTGCATTTTACTCCTCATTTCATGCGCTTTGAGATGCCGCTTAGCCCAATACGCTATCTGAAATAGGAGCGACGTAAGCTGAACGAATGTGATAGTATTTCGCTGAATTCTTAAATTAACCATAATATAAAACGATCTAGTCGGGTCTCTGTTTGCCCTACCCTAGAACTTTAATAGTGCATTTTACTCGACATTTCATGCGCTTTGAGGTGCCGCTTAGCCCAATACGCTATCTGAAATAGGAGCGACGTAAATTGAACAAATGTGATAGAATTTCGTTGAATTTTTAAATTAACCATAATATACAATGATCTAATCGGGTCTCTGTTTGCCCTACCCTAGAAGTTTAATAGTGCATTTTACTCGCCATTCCACGCGCTTTAAGATGCCGCCTAGCCCAGTACGCTATCTGAAATAGGGGCGACGTAAATTGAACAAATGTGATAGAATTTTGCTGAATTCTTAAATTAACGGTAATATAAAATGATCTAATCGGGACTCTGGTTGCCCTACCCTGGAAGTTTAATAGTGCATTTCACTCGTCATTCCACGCGCTTTAAGATGCCGCCAAGCCCAGTACGCTATCTGAAATAGGAGCAACGTAAATTGAACAAATGTGACAGAATTTTGCTGAATTCTTATATTAACCGTAATATAAAATGACCTAATCGGTTCTCCCTTTCCCCGTACCCTAGAAGTTTAATAGTGCATTTCACTGGTCATTTCATGCGCTTTGAGATGCCGCTTAGCCCAATACACTATCTGAAATAGGAGCGACGTAAATTTAACAAATGTGATAGAATTTCGCTGAATTCTTTTATTAACCATAATGTAATATGATCTAATCGGGACTCTCTTTGCCTTACCCTAGAAGTTTAATAGTGCATTTCACTCGTCATTTCATGCGCTTTGAGATGCCGCTTAGCACACTGCGCTATCTGAAATAGGAGAGACGTAAATTGAACAAAAGTGATAGAATTTCGCTGAATTCTTTTATTCACCATAATGTAAAATGATCTAATCGGGTCTCTGTTCGCCCTAGCCTATAAGTTTAATAGTGAATTTTATTCGCCATTTCATGCGCTTTGAGATGCCGCTTAGCCCAATACGCTATCTGAAATAGGAGCGACGTAAATTGAACAAATGTGATAGAATTTGGCTGAATTCTTATATAAACCAAAATATAAAATCATCTAATCGGGTCTCTGATCGCCCTATCATAGAAGTTTAATAGTGCATTTTACTCGCCATTCCGCACGCTTTAAGATGCCGCCTAGCCCAGTACGCTATCTGAAATAGGAGCGACGTAAATTGAACAAATGTGATAGAATTTTGCTGAATTCTTAAATTAACCATAATACAAAATGATCTAATCGGGTCTCTGTTTGCCGTACCCTAGAAGTATAATAGTGCATTTTACTCGACATTTCATGCGCTTTGAGATGCCGCTTAGCCCAGTACGCTATCTTAAATAGGAGCGACGTAAATTGAACAAATGTGAAATAATTTCGCTGAATTCTTAAATTAACCATAATACAAAATGATCTAATCGGGTCTCTGATTGCCCTATCATAGAAGGTTAGTAGCGCATTTTACTCGCCATTTCATGCGCTTTGAGATGCCGCTTAGCCAAATACGCTATCTGAAATATGAGCGACGTAAATTGAACAAATGTCATAGAATTTCGTTGAATTCTTATATTAACCTTAATGTAAAATGATCTAATCGGGTCTCTGTTCGCCCTACCCTAGAAGTTTAATAGTGCATTTCACTCGTCATTCCACGCGCTTTAAGATGCCGCCCAGCCCAGTACGCTATCTGAAATAGGAGCAACGTAAATTGAACAAAGGTGACAGAATTTTGCTGAATTCTTATATTAACCGTAATATAAAATGATCTAATCGGGACTCTCTTTGCCTTACCCTAGAAGTTTAATTGTGCATTTCACTCGTCATTTCATTCGCTTTGAGATGCCGCTTAGCGCACTGCGCTATCCGAAATAGGAGAGACGTAAATTGAACAAATGTGATAGAATTTCGCTGAATTCTTTTATTAACCATAATGTAAAATGATCTAATCGGGTCTCTGTTCGCCCTAGCCTATAAGTGTAATAGTGCATTTTACTCGCCATTCCACGCGCTTTAAGATGCCGCCTAGCCCAGTACGCTATCTGAGATAGGAGCGTCGTAAATTGAACAAATGTGATAGAATTTTGCTGAATTCTTAAATTAACGGTAATATAAAATGACCTAATCGGGTCTCTGTTTGCCCTACCCTAGAAAATTAATAGTGCATTTCACTCGTCATTCCACGCGCTTTAAGATGCCGCCCAGCCCAGTACGCTATCTGAAATAGGAGCAACGTAAATTGAACAAATGTGTCAGAATTTTGCTGAATTCTTAAATTAACCATAATATAAAATGATCTAATCGGGTCTCTGTTTGCCCTACCCTAGAAGTTTAATAGTGCGTTTTACTCGACATTTCATGCGCTTTGAGATGCCGCTTAGCCCAATACGCTATCTGAAATAGGAGCGACGTAAATTGAACAAATGTGATAGAATTTCGCTGCATTCATATATTAACCAAAATATAAAATGATCTAATCGGGTCTCTGATTGCCCTATCATAGAAGTTTAATAGCGCATTTCACTCATCATTTCATGCGCTTTAAGATGCCGCTTAGCACAGTACGCTATCAGAAATAGGAGCGACGTAAATTGAACAAATGTGATAGAATTTCGCTGAATTCTTTTATTAACAATAATGTAAAATGATCTCATCGGGTCTCTGTTCGCCCTAGCCGAGAAGTTTAATAGTGCATTTTATTCGCCACTTCATGCGCTTTGAGATGCCGCTTAGCCCAATACGCTATCTAAAACAGGAGCGACGTAAGTTGAACAAATGTGATAGGATTTCGCTGAATTCTTATATTAACCAAAATATAAAATGGTCTAATCGGGTCTCTGATTGCCCTATCATAGAAGGCTAATAGTGCATTTTACTCGCTATTCCACGCGCTTTAATATGCCGGCTAGCCCAGTAGGCTACCTGAAATAGGAGTGACGTAAATTGCACAAATGTGATAGAATTACGCTTAATTCTTACATTAACCGTAATATAAAATGACCTAACCGGTTCTCTCTTTCACTTACCCTAGAAGTTTAATAGTGCATTTCACTGGTCATTTCATGCGCTTTGAGATGCCGCTTAGCCCAATACCCTTTCTGAAATAGGAGCGACGTAAAATGAACAAATGTGATAGGATTTCGCTGAATTCTTAAATTAACCATAATATAAAATGATCTAATCGGGTCTCTATGTGCCCAACCCTAGAAGCTTAATAGTGCATTTTACTCGCCATTTCTTGCGCTTTGAGATGCCGCTTAGCCCAATACGCTATCTGAAATAGGAGCGACGTAAATTGAACAAATGTGATAGAATTTCCCTGAAATGTTATAGTAAACAAAATATAAAATGATCTATTCGGAACTCTCATTGCCCTATCATAGAAGTTTAGAAGTGCATTTTAATCGCCCTTCCACGCGCTTTAAGATGCCGCCTAGCCCAGTACGCTATCTGAAATAGGAGCGACATTAGTTGAACAAATGTGATAGAATTACGCTGAATTCTTATATTAACCGTAATATAAAATGATCTATTCGGGTGTCTGTTCGCCCTACCCTAGAAGTTTAATAGTGCATTTCACTCGCCATCCCATGCGCTTTGAGATGCCGCTTAGCCCAATACGCTATCTGAAATAGGAGCGACGTAAATTGAACAAATGTGATAGAATTTCGCTGAATTCTTATGTTAACCGTAATATAAAATGATCTAATCGGGTCTCTGATGGCCCTACCCTAGAAGTTTAATAGTGCATTTTACTCACCATTCCACGCGCTTTATGTTGCCACCTAGCCCAGTACGCTATCCGAAATAGGAGCTACGTAAGTTGAACAAATGTCACAGAATTACGCTGAATTCTTATATTAACCGTAATATAAAATGATCTAATCGGGTCTCTGTTTGCCCTACCCTAGAAGTTTAATAGTGCATTTTACTCGCCATTTCTTGCGCTTTGAGATGCCGCTTAGCACAAGTCGCTATCTGAAATAGGAGCGATGTAAATTGAACAAATGTGATAGAATTTCGCTGAATTCTTATATTAACCTTAATGTAAAATGATCTAATCGGGTCTTTGTTCGCCCTACCCTAGAAGTTTAATAGTGCATTTTACTCGCCACTTCATGCGCTTTGTGATGCCGCTTAGCCCAATAAGCTATCTGAAATAGGAGCGACGTAAATTGAACAAATGTGATAGAATTTCGCTGAATTCTTATATTAACCAAAATATAAAATGATCTAATCGGGTCTCTGATTGCCCTATCATAGAAGTTTAATAGTGCATTTTACTCGTCATTCCACGCGCTTTAAGATGCCGCCTAGCCCAGTACGCTATCTGAAATAGGAGCGACGTAAATTGAACAAATGTGATAGAATTTTGCTGAATTCTTAAATTAACCATAATATAAAATGATGTAATCGGGTCTCTGTTCGCCGTACCCAAGAAGTTTAATAGTGCATTTTACTCGTCAATTCATGCACTTTGCGATGCCGCTTAGCCCAATAAGGTATCTGAAATAGGAGCGACGTAAATTGAACAAATGTGATAGAATTTCGCTGAATTCTTATATTAACCAAAATATAAAATGATCTAATCGGGTCTCTGATTGCCCTATCATAGAAGTTTAACAGTGCATTTTACTCGCCATTCCACGCGGTTTAAGTTGCCGCCTAGCCCAGTACGCTATCTGAAATAGGAGCTACGTAACTTGAACAAATGTGACAGAATTACGCTGAATTCTTATATTAACCGTAATATAAAATGATCTAATCGGGTCTGTGTTTGCCTTATCCTAGAAGTTTAATAGTGCATTTTACTCGCCATTTCATGCGCTTTGAGATGCCGCTGAGCCCAATAAGCTATCTGAAATAAGAGCGATGTAACTTGAACAAATGTGATAGAATTTCGCTGAATTCTTAAATTAACCATAATATGAAATGACCTAATCGGGTCTCTGTTTGCCCTACCCTAGAAGTTTAATAGAGCATTTTACTCGTCGTTTCATGCGCTTTGAGATGCCGCCTAGCCCAGTACGCTATCTGAAATAGGAGCGACGTAAATTGAACAAATGTGATAGAATTTCGCTGAATTCTTTTATTTACCATAATGTTAAATGATATAATCGGGTCTCTGTTCGCCCTAGCGTACAAGCTTAATAGTGCATTTTATTCGTCATTTCATGCGCTTTGAGATGCCGCTTAGCCCAATACGCTATCTGAAATAGGAGCGACGCAAATTGAACAAATGTGATAGAATTTCGCTGAATTCTTATATTAACCATAATATAAAATGATGTAATCGGGTCTCTGTTCGCCCTACCCAAGAAGTTTAATAGTGCATTTCTCTCGTCATTTCATGCGCTTTGAAATGCCGCATAGCCCAATACGCTATCTGAAATAGGAGCGACGTAAATTGAACAAATGTGATAGAATTTCGCTGAATTCTTATATTAACCGTAATATAAAATGATCTAATCGGGTCTCTGTTTGCCTTACCCTAGAAGTTTAATAGTGCATTTTACTCGCCATTTCATGCGCTTTGAGATGCCGCTAAGCCCAATAAGCTGTCCGAAATAGGAGCGACGTAAATTGAACAAATGTGATAGAATTTTTCTGAATTCTTAAATTAACCATAATATGAAATGACCTAATCGGGTCTCTGTTTGCCCTACCCTAGAAGTTTAATAGTGCATTTTACTCGCCATTTCTTGCGCTTTGAGATGCCGCTGAGCCCAATACGCTATCTGAAATATCAGCGACGTAAATTGAACAAATGTGAGAGAATTTCGCTGAATTCTTAAATTAACCATAATATAAAATGATCTAATGGGGTCTCTGTTTGCCCTACCCTAGAAGTTTAATAGTGCATTTTACTCGCCATTTCTTGCGCTTTGAGATGCCGCTTAGCACAAGTCGCTATCTGAAATAGGAGCGATGTAAATTGAACAAATGTGATAGAATTTCGCTGAATTCTTATATTAACCTTAATGTAAAATGATCTAATCGGGTCCTTGTTCGCCCTACCCAAGAAGTTTAATAGTGCATTTCACTCGTCAATTCATGCGCTTTGCGATGCCGCTTAGCCCAATAAGCTATCTGAAATTGGAGCGACGTAAATTGAACAAATGTGATAGAATTTCGCTGAATTCTTATATTAACGAAAATATAAAATGATCTAATCGGGTCTCTGATTGCCCTATCATAGAAGTTTAATCGTGCATTTTACTCGCCATTCCACGCGATTTAAGATGCCGCCTAGCCCAGTACGCTATCTGAAATAGGAGCTACGTAAGTTGAACGAATGTGACAGAATTACGCTGATTTCTTATATTAACCGTAATATAAAAAGATCTAATCGGGTCTCTGTTTGCCTTATCCTAGAAGTTTAATAGTGCATTTTACTCGCCATTTCATGCGCTTTGAGATGCCTCCTAGCCCAATACGCTATCTGAAATAGGAGCGACGTAAATTGAACAAATGTGATAGAATTTCGCTGAATTCTTATATTAACCAAAATATAAAATGATCTAATCCGGTCTCTGTTTGCCCTACCCTAGAAGTTGAATAGTGCATTGTACGAGCCATTTCTTGCGCTTTGAGATGCAGCTTAGCCCAATACGCTATCTGAAATAGGAGCGACGTAAATTGAACAAATGTGATAGAATTTCGCTGAATTCTTATTTTAACCTTAATGTGAAATGATCTAATCGGGTCTTTGTTCGCCCTACCCTAGAAGTTTAATAGTGCATTTTACTCGCCATTCCTCGCGCTTTAAGATGCCGCCTATCCGGGTACGCTATCTGAAATAGGAGCGACGTAAATTGAACTAATGTGATAGAATTTTTCTGAATTCTTAAATTAACCATAATATGAAATGACCTAATCGGGTCTCTGTTTGCCCTACCCTAGAAGTTTAATAGTGCATTTTACTCGTCACTCCACGCGCTTTAAGATGCCGCCTAGCACAGTACGCTATCTGAAATAGGAGCGACGTAAATTGAACAAATGTGATAGAATTTTGCTGAATTCTTAAATTAACCATAATATAAAATGATGTAATCGGGTCTCTGTTCGCCCTACCCAAGAAGTTTAATAGTGCATTTCTCTCGTCATTTCATGCGCTTTGAGATGCCGCTTAGCCCAATAGCTATCTGAAATAGGAGCGACGTAAATTGAACAAATGTGATAGAATTTCCCTGAAATCTTATATTAAACAAAATATAAAATGATCTAAACGGGACTCTGATTGCCCTATCATAGAAGTTTAGTAGTGCATTTTACTCGCCCTTCCACGCTCTTTAAGATGCCGCCTAGCCCAGTACACTATCTGAAATAGGAGCGACGTATGTTGAACAAATGTGATAGAATTACGCTGAATTCTTATATTAACCGTAACATAAAATGATGTAATCGGGTCTCTGTTTGCATTACCATAGAAGTTTAATAGTGCATTTTACTCGCCATTTCATGCGCTTTGAGATGCCGCTTAGCCCAATACGGTATCTGCAATAGGATCGACGTAAATTGAACAAATGAGATAGAATTTCGCTGAATTCTTAAATTAACCATAATATAAAATGATCTAATGGGGTCTCTGTTTGCCCTACCCTAGAAGTTTAATAGTGCATTTTACTCGCCATTTCTTGCGCTTTGAGATGCCGCTTAGCCCAATACGCTATCTGAAATAGGAGCGACGTAAATTGAACAAATGTGATAGAATTTTTCTGAATTCTTAAATTAACCATAATATGAAATGACCTAATCGGGTCTCTGTTTGCCCAACCCTAGAAGTTTAATAGTGCATTTTACTCGCCATTTCTTGCGCTTTGAGATGCCGCTTAGCCCAATACGCTATCTGAAATATCAGCGACGTAAATTGAACAAATGTGAGAGAATTTCGCTGAATTTTTAAATTAACCATAGTATAAAATGATCTAATGGGGTCTCTGTTTGCCCTACCCTAGAAGTTTAATAGTGCATTTTACTCGCCATTTCTTGCGCTTTGAGATGCCGCTTAGCACAAGTCGCTATCTGAAATAGGAGCGATGTAAATTGAACAAATGTGATAGAATTTCGCTGAATTCTTTTATTTACCATAATGTTAAATGATCTAATCGGGTCTCTGTTCGCCCTAGCGTACAAGCTTAATAGTGCATTTTATTCGTCATTTCATGCGCTTTGAGATGCCGCCTAGCCCAGTACGCTATCTGAAATAGGAGCGACGTAAATTGAACAAATGTGATAGAATTTCGCTGAATTCTTTTATTTACCATAATGTTAAATGATCTAATCGGGTCTCTGTTCGCCCTAGCGTACAAGCTTAATAGTGCATTTTACTCGCCATTCCACGCGCTTTATGATGCCGCCTAGCCCAGTACACTATCTGAAATAGGAGCGACGTAAATTGAAAAAATGTGATAGAATTTCGCTGAATCCTTATATTAACCAAAATATAAAATGATCTAATGGGGTCTCTGTTTGCCCTACCCTAGATGTTTAATAGTGCATTTTACTCGCCATTTCTTGCGCTTTGAGATGCCGCTTAGCCCAATACGCTGTCTGAAATAGGAGCGACGTAAAATGAACAAATGTGATAGGATTTCGCTGAATTCTTAAATTAACCATAATATAAAATGATCTAATCGGGTCTATATGTGCCCAACCCTAGAAGCTTAATAGTGCATTTTACTCGCCATTTCTTGCGCTTTGAGATGCCGCTTAGCCCAATACGCTATCTGAAATAGGAGCGACGTAAATTGAAGAAATGTGATAGAATTTCCCTGAAATGTTATAGTAAACAAAATATAAAATGATCTATTCGGAACTCTGATTGCCCTATCATAGAAGTTTAGTAGTGCATTTTACTCGCCCTTCCACGCGCTTTAAGATGCCGCCTAGCGCAGTACGCTATCTGAAATAGGAGCGACGTTAGTTGAACAAATGTGATAGAATTACGCTGAATTCTTATATTAACCGTATTATAAAATGATCTATTCGGGTCTCTGTTCGCCCTACCCTATAAGTTTAATAGTGCATTTCACTCGCCATTCCATGCGCTTTGAGATGCCGCCTATCCCAGTGCGCTATCTGAAATAGGAGCTACGTAAGTTGAACAAATGTCACAGTATTACGCTGAATTCTTATGTTAACCGTAATATAAAATGATCTAATCGGGTCTCTGTTTGCCTTATCCTAGAAGTTTAATAGTGCATTTTACACGCCATTTCATGCGCTTTGAGATGCCGCTAAGCCCAATACGCTATCTGAAATAGGAGCGACGTAAATTGAACAAATGTGATAGAATTTCGCTGAATTCTTATATTAACCAAAATATAAAATGATCTAATCGGGTCTCTGATTGCCCTACCCTAGAAGTTTAATAGTGCATTTTACTCCCCATTTCATGCGCTTTGAGATGCCGCTTAGCCCAATACGCTATCTGAAATAGGAGCGACGTAAATTAAACAAATGTGATAGAATTTCGCTGAATTCTTATATTAACCAAAATATAAAATGATCTAACCGGGTCTCTGATTGCCCTATCATAGAAGTTTAATAGTACATTTTACTCGCCACTCCACGCGCTTTAAGATGCCGCCTATCCGAGTACGCTATCTGAAATAGGAGGGACGTAAATTGAACAAATGTGTTAGAATTTTGCTGAATTCTTATATTAACCAAAATATAAAATGATCTAAGCGGGTCACTGATTGCCCTATCATAGAAGCTTAATAGTGCATTTTACTCGCCATTCCACGCGCTTTAAGTTGCCGCCTAGCCCAGCACGCTATCTGAAATAGGAGCTACGTAAGTTGAACAAATGTCACAGAATTACGCTGAATTCTTATATTAACCGTAATATAAAATGATCTAATCGGGTCTCTGTTTGCCCTACCCTAGAAGTGTAATAGTGCATTTTACTCGCCATTTCTTGCGCTTTGAGATGCCGCTTAGCACAAGTCGCTATCTGAAATAGGAGCGATGTAAATTGAACAAATGTGATAGAATTTCGCTGAATTCTTATATTAACCTTAATGTAAAATGATCTAATCGGGTCTTTGTTTGCCCTACCCTAGAAGTTTAACAGTGCATTTCACTCGTCATTTCATGCGCTCTGAGTTGCCGCTTAGCCCAATAAGCTATCTGAAATAGGAGCGACGTAAATTGAACAAATGTGATAGAACTTCGCTGAATTCTTATATTAACCGTAATATAAAATGATCTGATCGGGTCTCTGCTTGCCCCACCCTAGAAGTTTAATAGTGCATTTTACTCGCCCTTTCGTGCGCTTTGAGATGCCGCTTAGCCCAATACGCTAACTGCAATAGGAGCGACGTAAACTGAACAAATGTGATAGAATTTCGCTGGATTCTTATATTAACCAAAATATAAAATGAACTAATCGGGTCTCTGATTGCCCTATCATAGAAGTTTAATAGTGCATTTTACTCGCCATTCCACGCGGTTTAAGTTGCCGCCTAGCCCAGTACGCTATCTGAAATAGGAGCTACGTAACTTGAACAAATGTGACAGAATTACGCTGAATTCTTATATTAACCGTAATATAAAATGATCTAATCGGGTCTCTGTTTGCCTTATCCTAGAAGTTTAATAGTGCATTTTACTCGCCATTTCATGCGCTTTGAGATGCCGCTTAGCCCAATAAGCTATCTGAAATAGGAGCGATGTAACTTGAACAAATGTGATAGAATTTCGCTGAATTCTTAAATTAACCATAATATGAAATGACCTAATCGGGTCTCTGTTTGCCCTACCCTAGAAGTTTAATAGAGCATTTTACTCGTCATTTCATGCGCTTTGAGATGCCGCCTAGCCCAGTACGCTATCTGAAATAGGAGCGACGTAAATTGAACAAATGTGATAGAATTTCGCTGAATTCTTTTATTTACCATAATGTTAAATGATCTAATGGGGTCTCTGTTTGCCCTACCCTAGAAGTTTAATAGTGCATTTTACTCGCCATTTCTTGCGCTTTGAGATGCCGCTTAGCACAAGTCGCTATCTGAAATAGGAGCGATGTAAATTGAACAAATGTGATAGAATTTCGCTGAATTCTTATATTAACCTTAATGTAAAATGATCTAATCGGGTCCTTGTTCGCCCTACCCAAGAAGTTTAATAGTGCATTTCACTCGTCAATTCATGCGCTTTGCGATGCCGCTTAGCCCAATAAGCTATCTGAAATTGGAGCGACGTAAATTGAACAAATGTGATAGAATTTCGCTGAATTCTTATATTAACGAAAATATAAAATGATCTAATCGGGTCTCTGATTGCCCTATCATAGAAGTTTAATCGTGCATTTTACTCGCCATTCCACGCGATTTAAGATGCCGCCTAGCCCAGTACGCTATCTGAAATAGGAGCTACGTAAGTTGAACGAATGTGACAGAATTACGCTGATTTCTTATATTAACCGTAATATAAAAAGATCTAATCGGGTCTCTGTTTGCCTTATCCTAGAAGTTTAATAGTGCATTTTACTCGCCATTTCATGCGCTTTGAGATGCCTCCTAGCCCAATACGCTATCTGAAATAGGAGCGACGTAAATTGAACAAATGTGATAGAATTTCGCTGAATTCTTATATTAACCAAAATATAAAATGATCTAATCCGGTCTCTGTTTGCCCTACCCTAGAAGTTGAATAGTGCATTGTACGAGCCATTTCTTGCGCTTTGAGATGCAGCTTAGCCCAATACGCTATCTGAAATAGGAGCGACGTAAATTGAACAAATGTGATAGAATTTCGCTGAATTCTTATATTAACCTTAATGTAAAATGATCTAATCGGGTCTTTGTTCGCCCTACCCTAGAAGTTTAATAGTGCATTTTACTCGCCATTCCTCGCGCTTTAAGATGCCGCCTATCCGGGTACGCTATCTGAAATAGGAGCGACGTAAATTGAACAAATGTGATAGAATTTTTCTGAATTCTTAAATTAACCATAATATGAAATGACCTAATCGGGTCTCTGTTTGCCCTACCCTAGAAGTTTAATAGTGCATTTTACTCGTCACTCCACGCGCTTTAAGATGCCGCTTAGCCCAATACGCTATCTGAAATAGGAGCGACGTAAATTGAACAAATGTGATAGAATTTTGCTGAATTCTTAAATTAACCATAATATAAAATGATGTAATCGGGTCTCTGTTCGCCCTACCCAAGAAGTTTAATAGTGCATTTCTCTCGTCATTTCATGCGCTTTGAGATGCCGCTCAGCCCAATAGCTATCTGAAATAGGAGCGACGTAAATTGAACAAATGTGATAGAATTTCCCTGAAATCTTATATTAAACAAAATATAAAATGATCTAAACGGGACTCTGATTGCCCTATCATAGAAGTTTAGTAGTGCATTTTACTCGCCCTTCCACGCTCTTTAAGATGCCGCCTAGCCCAGTACACTATCTGAAGTAGGAGCGACGTATGTTGAACAAATGTGATAGAATTACGCTGAATTCTTATATTAACCGTAATATAAAATGATGTAATCGGGTCTCTGTTTGCATTACCATAGAAGTTTAATAGTGCATTTTACTCGCCATTTCATGCGCTTTGAGATGCCGCTTAGCCCAATACGGTATCTGCAATAGGATCGACGTAAATTGAACAAATGAGATAGAATTTCGCTGAATTCTTAAATTAACCATAATATAAAATGATCTAATGGGGTCTCTGTTTGCCCTACCCTAGAAGTTTAATAGTGCATTTTACTCGCCATTTCTTGCGCTTTGAGATGCCGCTTAGCCCAATACGCTATCTGAAATAGGAGCGACGTAAATTGAACAAATGTGATAGAATTTTTCTGAATTCTTAAATTAACCATAATATGAAATGACCTAATCGGGTCTCTGTTTGCCCTACCCTAGTAGTTTAATAGTGCATTTTACTCGCCATTTCTTGCGCTTTGAGATGCCGCTTAGCCCAATACGCTATCTGAAATATCAGCGACGTAAATTGAACAAATGTGAGAGAATTTCGCTGAATTCTTAAATTAACCATAGTATAAAATGATCTAATGGGGTCTCTGTTTGCCCTACCCTAGAAGTTTAATAGTGCATTTTACTCGCAATTTCTTGCGCTTTGAGATGCCGCTTAGCACAAGTCGCTATCTGAAATAGGAGCGATGTAAATTGAACAAATGTGATAGAATTTCGCTGAATTCTCATATTAACCTTAATGTAAAATGATCTAATCGGGTCTTTGTTCGCCCTACCCAAGAAGTTTAATAGTGCATTTCACTCGTCATTTCATGCGCTTTGCGATGCCGCTTAGCCCAATAAGCTATCTGAAATTGGAGCGACGTATATTGAACAAATGTGAAAGAATTTCGCTGAATTCTTATATTAACCAAAATATAAAATGATCTAATCGGGTCCCTGTTTGCCCTACCCTAGAAGTTGAATACTGCATTTCACTCGTCATTTCATGCGCTTTGAGATGCCGCCTAGCCCAGTACGCTATCTGAAATAGGAGCTACGTAAGTTGAACAAATGTCACAGAATTACGCTGCATTCTTATGTTAACCGTAATATAAAATGATCTAATCGGGTCTCTGTTTGCCTTATCCTAGAAGTTTAAGAGTGCATTTTACTCGCCATTTCATGCGCTTTGAGATGCCGCTTAGCCCAATAGCTATCTGAAATAGGAGCGACGTAAATTGAACAAATGTGATAGAATTTCCCTGAAATCTTATATTAACCGTAATATAAAATGATCTAATCGGGTCTCTGTTTGCATTACCCGAGAAGTTTAATAGTGCATTTTACTCGCCATTCCACGCGCTTTAAGATGCCGCCTATCCGAGTACGCTTTCTGAAATAGGAGCGACGTAAGTTGAACAAATGTGATAGAATAACGCTGAATTCTTATATTAACCGTAATATAAAATGGTCTAATCGGGTCTTCGTTTGCCTTATCCTAGAAGTTTAATAGTGCATTTTACTCGCCATTCCACGCGCTTTAAGATACCGCGTCGCCCAGTACGGTATCTGAAATAGGAGCGACGTAAATTGAACAAATGTGATAGAATTTCCCTGAAATGTTATAGTAAACAAAATATAAAATGATGTATTCGGAACTCTGATTGCCCTATCATAGAAGTTTAGTAGTGCATTTTACTCGCCCTTCCACGCGCTTTAAGATGCCGCCTAGCGCAGTACGCTATCTGAAATAGGAGCTACGTAAGTTGAACAAATGTCACAGAATTACGCTGAATTCTTATATTAACCAAAATACAAAATGATCTAATCGGGTCTCTGATTGCCCTATCATAGTTGTTTAAGAGTGCATTTTACTCGCCATTCCACCCGCTTTGAGATGCCGCTTAGCCCAATACGCTATCTGAAATAGGAGCGACGAAAATTGAACAAATGTGATAGGATTTCGCTGAATTCTTATATTAACCAAAATATAAAATGATCTTATCGGGTCTCTGATTGCCCTACCCTAGAAGTTTAATAGTGCATTTTACTCGCCCTTTCGTGCGCTTTGAGATGCCGCTTAGCCTAATACGCTATCTGAAATAGGAGCGACGTAAATTGAACAAATGTGATAGAATTTCGCTGGATTCTTATATTAACCAAAATATAAAATGATATAATCGGGTCTCTGATTGCCCTATCATAGAAGTTTATAGTGCATTTTACTCGCCATTCCACGCGCTTTAAGTTGCCGCCTATCCCAGTACGCTATCTGAAATAGGAGCTACGTAAGTTGAACAAATGTCACAGAATTACGCTGAATTCTTATGTTAACCGTAATATAAAATGATCTAATCGGGTCTCTGTTTGCCTTATCCTAGAAGTTTAATAGTGCATTTTACACGCCATTTCATGCGCTTTGAGATGCCGCTAAGTCCAATACGCTATCTGAAATAGGAGCGACGTAAATTGAACAAATGTGATAGAATTTCGCTGAATTCTTATATTAACCAAAATATAAAATGATCTAATCGGGTCTCTGATTGCCCTACCCTAGAAGTTTAATAGTGCATTTTACTCCCCAATTCATGCGCTTTGAGATGCCGCTTAGCCCAATACGCTATCTGAAATAGGAGCGACGTAAATTAAACAAATGTGATAGAATTTCGCTGAATTCTTATATTAACCAAAATATAAAATGATCTAACCGGGTCTCTGATTGCCCTATCATAGAAGTTTAATAGTACATTTTACTCGCCACTCCACGCGCTTTAAGATGCCGCCTATCCGAGTACGCTATCTGAAATAGGAGGGACGTAAATTGAACAAATGTGTTAGAATTTTGCTGAATTCTTATATTAACCAAAATATAAAATGATCTAAGCGGGTCTCTGATTGCCCTATCATAGAAGCTTAATAGTGCATTTTACTCGCCATTCCACGCGCTTTAAGTTGCCGCCTAGCCCAGCACGCTATCTGAAATAGGAGCTACGTAAGTTGAACAAATGTCACAGAATTACGCTGAATTCTTATATTAACCGTAATATAAAATGATCTAATCGGGTCTCTGTTTGCCTTATCCTAGAAGTTTAATAGTGCATTTTACTCGCAATTCCACGCGCTCTAAGATGCCGCCTAGCCCAGTATGCTATCTGAAATAGGAACGACGTAAATTGAACAAACGTGATAGAATTTTGCTGAATTCTTAAATTAACCATAATATAAAATGATCTAATCGGGTCTCTGATTGCCCTACTCTAGAAGTTTAATAGTGCATTTTACTCGTCATTTCATGCGCTTTGAGATGCCGCTTAGCCCAATAAGCTGTCTGAAATAGGAGCGACGTAAATTGAACAAATGTGATAGAAGTTCGCTGAATACTTATATTAACCTTAATGTAAAATGATCTAATCGGGTCTCTGTTCGCCATGCCCTAGAAGTTTAATAGTGCATTTTACTCGCCATTTCATGCGCTTTGAGATGCCGCTTAGCCCAATACGCTATCTGAAATAGGAGCGACGTAAAATGAACAAATGTGATAGGATTTCGCTGAATTCTTAAATTAACCATAATATAAAATGATCTAATCGGGTCTCTATGTGCCCAACCCTAGAAGCTTAATAGTGCATTTTACTCGCCATTTCTTGCACTTTGAGATGCCGCTTAGCCCAATAGCTATCTGAAATAGGAGCGACGTAAATTGAACAAATGTGATAGAATTTCCCTGAAATCTTATATTAAAGAAAATATAAAATGATCTAAACGGGACTCTGATTGCCCTATCATAGAAGTTTAGTAGTGCATTTTACTCGCCCTTCCACGCGCTTTAAGATGCCGCCTAGCCCAGTACACTATCTGAAATAGGAGCGACGTAAATTGAAAAAATGTGATAGAATTTCGCTGAATTCTTATATTAACCAAAATATAAAATGATCTAATGGGGTCTCTGTTTGCCCTACCCTAGAAGTTTAATAGTGCATTTTACTCGCCCTTTCGTGCGCTTTGAGATGCCGCTTAGCCCAATACGCTATCTGAAATTGGAGCGACGTAAATTGAACAAATCTGATAGAAGTTCCCTGAATACTTATATTAACCTTAATATAAAATGATGTAATCGGGTCTATGTTCGCCCTACCCAAGAAGTTTAATAGTGCATTTCTCTCTTCATGTCATGCGCTTTGAGATGCCGCTTAGCCCAATAGCTATCTGAAATAGGAGCGACGTAAATTGAACAAATGTGATAGAATTTCCCTGAAATCTTATATTAACCGTAATATAAAATGATCTAATCGGGTCTCTGTTTGCATTACCCTAGAAGTTTAATAGTGCATTTTACTCGCCTTTCCACGCGCTTTAAGATGCCGCCTATCCGAGTACGCTATCTGAAATAGGAGCGACGTAAGTTGAACAAATGTGATAGAATAACGCTGAATTCTTATATTATCCGTAATATAAAACGGTCTAATCGGATCTCCGTTTGCCTTATCCTAGAAGTTTATTAGTGCATTTTACTCGTCATTCCATGCGCTTTGAGATGCCGCTTAGCCCAATACGCTATCTGAAATAGGAGCGATGTAAATTGAACAAATGTGATAGAATTTTGCTGAATTCTTAAATTAACCATAATATAAAATGATGTAATCGGGTCTCTGTTCGCCCTACCCAAGAAGTTTCATAGTGCATTTCTCTCGTCATTTCATGCGCTTTGAGATGCCGCTTAGCGCAATAGCTATCTGAAATAGGAGCGACGTAAATTGAACAAATGTGATAGAATTTCCCTGAAATCTTATATTAAAGAAAATATAAAATGATCTAAACGGGACTCTGACTGCCCTATCATAGAAGTTTAGTAGTGCATTTTGCTCGCCCTTCCACGCGCTTTAAGATGCCGCCTAGCCCAGTACACTATCTGAAATAGGAGCGACGTAAATTGAACAAATGTGATAGAATTTCGCTGAATTCTTATATTAACCAAAATATAAAATGATTTAATGGGGTCTCTGTTTGCCCTACCCTAGAAGTTTAATAGTGCATTTTACTCGCCCTTTCGTGCGCTTTGAGATGCCGCTTAGCCCAATACGCTGTCTGAAATAGGAGCGACGTAAATTGAACAAATGTGATAGAAGTTCCCTGAATACTTATATTAACCTTAATGTAAAATGATCTAATCGGGTCTCTGTTCGCCATGCCCTAGAAGTTTAATAGTGCATTTTACTCGCCATTTCATGCGCTTTGAGATGCCGCTTAGCCCAATACGCTATCTGAAATAGGAGCGACGTAAAATGAACAAATGTGATAGGATTTCGCTGAATTCTTAAATTAACCATAATATAAAATGATGTAATCGGGTCTCTGTTCGCCCTACCCAAGAAGTTTAATAGTGCATTTCTCTCGTCATTTCATGCGCTTTGAGATGCCGCTTAGCGCAATAGCTATCTGAAATAGGAGCGACGTAAATTGAACAAATGTGATAGAATTTCGCTGAATTCTTATATTAACCAAAATATAAAATGATCTAATGGGGTCTCTGTTTGCCCTACCCTAGAAGTTTAATAGTGCATTTTACTCGCCCTTTCGTGCGCTTTGAGATGCCGCTTAGCCCAATACGCTGTCTGAAATAGAAGCGACGTAAATTGAACAAATGTGATAGAAGTTCCCTGAATACTTATATTAACCTTAATATAAAATGATGTAATCGGGTCTCTGTTCGCCCTACCCAAGAAGTTTAATAGTGCATTTCTCTCGTCATTTCATGCGCTTTGAGATGCCGCTTAGCGCAATAGCTATCTGAAATAGGAGCGACGTAAATTGAACAAATGTGATAGAATTTCCCTGAAATCTTATATTAAAGAAAATATAAAATGATCTAAGCGGGACTCTGATTGCCCTATCATAGACGTTTAGTAGTGAATTTTACTCGCCCTTCCACGCGCCTTAAGATGCCGCCCAGCCCAGTACACTATCTGAAATAGGAGCGACGTAAATTGAAAAAATGTGATAGAATTACGCTGAATTCTTATATTAACCAAAATGTAAAATGATCTAATGGGGTCTCTGTTTGCCCTACCCTAGAAGTTTAATAGTGCATTTTACTCGCCATTTCTTGCGCTTTGAGATGCCGCTTAGCCCAATACGCTGTCTGAAATAGGAGCGACGTAAAATGAACAAATGTGATAGGATTTCGCTGAATTGTTAAATTAACCATAATATAAAATGATCTAATCGGGTCTATATGTGCCCAACCCTAGAAGCTTAATAGTGCATTTTACTCGCCATTTCCTGCGCTTTGAGATGCCGCTTAGCCCAATACGCTATCTGAAATAGGAGCGACGTAAATTGAACAAATGTGATAGAATTTCGCTGAATTCTTATATTAACCAAAATATAAAATGATCTAATCGGGTCTCTGATTGCCCTATCATAGAAGTTTAACAGTGCATTTTACTCGCCATTCCACGCGCTTTAAGTTGCCGCCTAGCCCAGCACGCTATCTGAAATAGGAGCTACGTAAGTTGAACAAATGTCACAGAATTACGCTGAATTCTTATATTAACCGTAATATAAAATGATCTAATCGGGTCTCTGTTTGCCTTATCCTAGAAGTTTAATGGTGCATTTTGCTCGCCATTTCATGCGCTTTGAGATGCCGCTTAGCCCAGTACACTATCTGAAATAGGAGCGACGTAAATTGAAAAAATGTGATAGAATTTCGCTGAATTCTTATATTAACCAAAATATAAAATGATCTAATGGGGTCTCTGTTTGCCCTACCCTAGAAGTTTAGTAGTAAATTTTACTCGCCATTTCTTGCGCTTTGAGATGCCGCTTAGCCCAATACGCTATCTGAAATAGGAGCGACGTAAAATGAACAAATGTGATAGGATTTCGCTGAATTCTTAAATTAACCATAATATAAAATGATCTAATCGGGTCTATATGTGCCCAACCCTAGAAGCTTAATAGTGCATTTTACTCGCCATTTCTTGCGCTTTGAGATGCCGCTTAGCCCAATACGCTATCTGAAATAGGAGCGACGTAAATTGAACAAATGTGATAGAATTTCCCTGAAATGTTATAGTAAACAAAATATAAAATGATCTATTCGTAACTCTGACTGCCCTATCATAGAAGTTTAGAAGTCCATTTTACTCGCCCTTCCACGCGCTTTAAGATGCCGCCTAGCCCAGTACGCTATCTGAAATAGGAGCGACGTTAGTTGAACAAATGTGATAGAATTACGCTGAATTCTTATATTAACCGTAATATAAAATGATCTATTCGGGTGTCTGTTCGCCCTACCCTAGAAGTTTAATAGTGCATTTCACTCGCCATTCCATGCGCTTTGAGATGCCGCTTAGCCCAATACGCTATCTGAAATAGGAGCGACGTAAATTGAACAAATGTGATAGAATTTCGCTGAATTCTTATATTAACCAAAATATGAAAAGATCTTATCGGGTCTCTGATTGCCCTACCCTAGAAGTTTAATAGTGCATTTTACTCGCCCTTTCGTGCGCTGTGAGATGCCGCTTAGCCCAATACGCTATCTGAAATAGGAGGGACGTAAATTGAACAAATGTGATAGAATTTCGCTGGATTCTTATATTAACCAAAATATAAAATGATCTAATCGGGTCTCTGATTGCCCTATCATAGAAGTTTAATAGTGCATTTTACTCGCCATTCCACGCGCTTTAAGTTGCCGCCTAGCCCAGTACGCTATCTGAAATAGGAGCTACGTAAGTTGAACAAATGTCACAGAATTACGCTGCATTCTTATGTTAACCGTAATATAAAATGATCTAATCGGGTCTCTGTTTGCCTTATCCTAGAAGTTTAATAGTGCATTTTACTCGCCATTTCATGCGCTTTGAGATGCCGCTTAGCCCAATACGCTATCTGAAATAGGACCGACGTAAATTGAACAAATGTGATAGAATTTCGCTGAATTCTTATATTAACCAAAATATAAAATGATCTAATCGGGTCTCTGATTGCCCTACCCTAGAAGTTTAATAGTGCATTTCACTCGCCATTTCATGCGCTTTGAGATGCCGCTTAGCCCAATACGCTATCTGAAATAGGAGCGACGTAAATTGAACAAATGTGATAGAATTTCGCTGAATTCTTATATTATACAAAATATAAAATGATCTAATCGGGTCTCTGATTGCCCTACCCTAGAAGTTTAATAGTGCATTTTACTCGCCATTTCATGCGCTTTGAGATGCCGCTTAGCCCAATACGCTATCTGAAATAGGAGCGACGTAAATTAAACAAATGTGATAGAATTTCGCTGAATTCTTATATTAACCAAAATATAAAATGATCTAATCGGGTCTCTGATTGCCCTGTCATAGAAGTTTAACAGTGCATTTTACTCGTCATTTCATGCGCTTTGAGATGCCGCTTAGCCCAATACGCTATCGGAAATATAAGCGACGTAAAATGAACAAATGTGATAGAATTTCGCTGAATTCTTAAATTAACCATAATATAAAATGATCTAATGGGGTCTCTGTTTGCCCTACCCTAGAAGTTTAATAGTGCATTTTACTCGCCATTCCACGCGGTTTAAGCTGCCGCCTAGCCCAGTACGCTATCTGAAATAGGAGCTACGTAACTTGAACAAATGTGACAGAATTACGCTGAATTCTTATATTAACCGTAATATAAAATGATCTAATCGGGTCTCTGGTTGCCTTATCCTAGAAGTTTAATAGTGGATTTTACTCGCCATTTCATGCGCTTTGAGATGCCGCTTAGCCCAATAAGCTATCTGAAATAGGAGCGATGTAACTTGAACAAATGTGATAGAATTTCGCTGAATTCTTAAATTAACCATAATATGAAATGACCTAATCGGGTCTCTGTTTGCCCTACCCTAGAAGTTTAATAGAGCATTTTACTCGTCATTTCATACGCTTTGAGATGCCGCCTAGCCCAGTACGCTATCTGAAATAGGAGCGACGTAAATTGAACAAATGTGATAGAATTTCCCTGAAATCTTATATTAACCGTAATATAAAATGATCTAGTCGGGTCTCTGTTTGCATTACCCGAGAAGTTTAATAGTGCATTTCACTCGCCATTCCACGCGCTTTAAGATGCCGCCTATCCGAGTACGCTTTCTGAAATAGGAGCGACGTAAGTTAAACAAATGTGATAGAATAACGCTGAATTCTTATATTAACCGTAATATAAAATGGTCTAATCGGGTCTCCGTTTGCCTTATCCTAGAAGTTTAATAGTGCATTTACTCGCCATTCCACGCGCTTTAAGATACCGCGCCGCCCAATACGCTATCTGAAATAGGAGCGACGTAAATTGAACAAATGTGATAGAATTTCGCTGAATTCTTAAATTAACCATAATATAAAATGATCTAATGGGGTCTCTGTTTGCCCTACCCTAGAAGTTTAATAGTGCATTTTACTCGCCATTCCACGCGGTTTAAGCTGCCGCCTAGCCCAGTACGCTATCTGAAATAGGAGCTACGTAACTTGAACAAATGTGACAGAATTACGCTGAATTCTTATATTAACCGTAATATAAAATGATCTAATCGGGTCTCTGTTTGCCTTATCCTAGAAGTTTAATAGTGGATTTTACTCGCCATTTCATGCGCTTTGAGATGCCGCTTAGCCCAATAAGCTATCTGAAATAGGAGCGATGTAACTTGAACAAATGTGATAGAATTTCGCTGAATTCTTAAATTAACCATAATATGAAATGACCTAATCGGGTCTCTGTTTGCCCTACCCTAGAAGTTTAATAGAGCATTTTACTCGTCATTTCATACGCTTTGAGATGTCGCCTAGCCCAGTACGCTATCTGAAATAGGAGCGACGTAAATTGAACAAATGTGATAGAATTTCCCTGAAATCTTATATTAACCGTAATATAAAATGATCTAATCGGGTCTCTGTTTGCATTACCCGAGAAGTTTAATAGTGCATTTTACTCGCCCTTCCACGCGCTTTAAGATGCCGCCTAGCGCAGTACGCTATCTGAAATAGGAGCGACGTTAGTTGAACAAATGTGATAGAATTACGCTGAATTCTTATATTAACCGTAATATAAAATGATCTATTCGGGTCTCTGTTCGCCCTACCCTAGAAGTTTAATAGTGCATTTCACTCGCCATTCCATGTGCTTTGAGATGCCGCTTAGCCCAATACGCTATCTGAAATAGGAGCGACGTAAATTGAACAAATGTGATAGAATTTCGCTGAATTCTTATATTAACCAAAATATAAAATGATCTAATCGGGTCTCTGATTGCCCTATCATAGATGTTTAATAGTGCATTTTACTCGCCATTCCACGCGCTTTAAGATGCCGCCTAGCCCAGTACGCTATCTGAAATAGGAGCAACGTAAGTTGAACGAATGTGACAGAATTACGCTGATTTCTCATATTAACCGTAATATAAAATGATCTGATCGGGTCTCTGCTTGCCCCACCCTAGAAGTTTAATAGTGCATTTTACTCGCCCTTTCGTGCGCTTTGAGATGCCGCTTAGCCCAATACGCTTTCTGAAATAGGAGCGACGTAAATTGAACGAATATGATAGAATATCGCTGGATTCTTATATTAACCAAAATATAAAATGAACTAATCGGGTCTCTGATTGCCCTATCATAGAAGTTTAATAGTGCATTTTACTCGCCATTCCACGCGGCTTAAGTTGCCGCCTAGCCCAGTACGCTATCTGAAATAGGAGCTACGTAACTTGAACAAATGTGACAGAATTACGCTGAATTCTTATATTAACTGCAATATAAAATGATCTAATCGGGTCTCTGTTTGCCTTATCCGAGAAGTTTAATAGTGCATTTTACTCGCCATTCCACGCGCTTTAAGATGCCGCCTATCCGAGTACGCTTTCTGAAATAGGAGCGACGTAAGTTGAACAAATGTGATAGAATAACGCTGAATTCTTATATTAACCGTAATATAAAATGGTCTAATCGGGTCTCCGTTTGCCTTATCCTAGAAGTTTAATAGTGCATTTTACTCGCCATTCCACGCGCTTTAAGATACCGCGTAGCCCAGTACGCTATCTGAAATAGGAGCGACGTAAATTGAACAAATGTGATAGAATTTTGCTGAATTCTTTTATTTACTATAATGTTAAATCGTCTAATCGGGTCTCTGTTCGCCCTCGCGCACAAGCTTAATAGTGCATTTTATTCGTCATTTCATGCGCTTTGAGATGCCGCTTAGCCCAATACGCTATCTGAAATAGGAGCGACGCAAATTGAACAAATGTGATAGAATTTCGCTGAATTCTTATATTAACCAAAATATAAAATGATCTAATCGGGTCTCTGATTGCCCTATCATAGAAGATTAATAGTGCATTTTACTCGCCATTCCACGCGCTTTAAGATGCCGCCCAGCCCAGTATGCTATCTGAAATAGGAAGGACGTAAATTGAACAAATGTGATAGAATTTTGCTGAATTCTTAAATTAACCATAATATAAAATGATCTAATCGGGTCTCTGATTGCCCTACCCTAGAAGTTTAATAGTGCATTTTACTCGTCATTTCATGCGCTTTGAGATGCCGCTTAGCCCAATTAGCTGTCTGAAATAGGAGCGACGTAAATTGAACAAATGTGATAGAAGTTCCCTGAATACTTACATTAACCTTAATGTAAAATGATCTAATCGGGTCTCTGTTCGCCCTGCCCTAGAAGTTTAATAGTGCATTTTACTCGCCATTCCACGCGCTTTAAGATACCGCGTAGCCCAGTACGCTATCTGAAATAGGAGCGACGTAAATTGAACAAATGTGATAGAATTTTGCTGAATTCTTTTATTTACTATAATGTTAAATCATCTAATCAGGTCTCTGTTCGCCCTCGCGCACAAGCTTAATAGTGTATTTTATTCGTCATTTCATGCGCTTTGAGATGCCGCTTAGCCCAATACGCTATCTGAAATAGGAGCGACGCAAATTGATCAAATGTGATAGAATTTCGCTGAATTCTTATATTAACCAAAATATAAAATGATCTAATCGGGTCTCTGATTGCCCTATCATAGAAGATTAATAGTGCATTTTACTCGCCATTCCACGCGCTTTAAGATGCCGCCCAGCCCAGTATGCTATCTGAAATAGGAAGGACGTAAATTGAACAAATGTGATAGAATTTTGCTGAATTCTTAAATTAACCATAATATAAAATGATCTAATCGGGTCTCTGATTGCCCTACCCTAGATGTTTAATAGTGCATTTTACTCGTCATTTCATGCGCTTTGAGATGCCGCTTAGCCCAATTAGCTGTCTGAAATAGGAGCGACGTAAATTGAACAAATGTGATAGAAGTTCCCTGAATACTTACATTAACCTTAATGTAAAATGATCTAATCGGGTCTCTGTTCGCCCTGCCCTAGAAGTTTAATAGTGCATTTTACTCGTCATTTGATGCGCTTTGAGATGCCGCTTAGCCCAATACGCTATCGGAAATATAAGCGACGTAAAATGAACAAATGTGATAGAATTTCGCTGAATTCTTAAATTATCCATAATATAAAATGATCTAATGGGGTCTCTGTTTGCCCTACCCTAGAAGTTTAATAGTGCATTTTACTCGCCATTCCACGCGGTTTAAGCTGCCGCCTAGCCCAGTACGCTATCTGAAATAGGAGCTACGTAACTTGAACAAATGTGACAGAATTACGCTGAATTCTTATATTAACCGTAATATAAAATGATCTAATCGGGTCTCTGTTTGCCTTATCCTAGAAGTTTAATAGTGGATTTTACTCGCCATTTCATGCGCTTTGAGATGCCGCTTAGCCCAATAAGCTATCTGAAATAGGAGCGATGTAACTTGAACAAATGTGATAGAATTTCGCTGAATTCTTAAATTAACCATAATATGAAATGACCTAATCGGGTCTCTGTTTGCCCTACCCTAGAAGTTTAATAGAGCATTTTACTCGTCATTTCATACGCTTTGAGATGCCGCCTAGCCCAGTACGCTATCTGAAATAGGAGCGACGTAAATTGAACAAATGTGATAGAATTTCCCTGAAATCTTATATTAACCGTAATATAAAATGATCTGGTCGGGTCTCTGTTTGCATTACCCGAGAAGTTTAATAGTGCATTTTACTCGCCATTCCACGCGCTTTAAGATGCCGCCTATCCGAGTACGCTTTCTGAAATAGGAGCGACGTAAGTTGAACAAATGTGATAGAATAACGCTGAATTCTTATATTAACCGTAATATAAAATGGTCTAATCGGGTCTCCGTTTGCATTATCCTAGAAGTTTAATAGTGCATTTTACTCGCCATTCCACGCGCTTTAAGATACCGCGCCGCCCAATACGCTATCTGAAATAGGAGCGACGTAAATTGAACAAATGTGATAGAATTTCGCTGAATTCTTAAATTAACCATAATATAAAATGATCTAATGGGGTCTCTGTTTGCCCTACCCTAGAAGTTTAATAGTGCATTTTACTCGCCATTCCACGCGGTTTAAGCTGCCGCCTAGCCCAGTACGCTATCTGAAATAGGAGCTACGTAACTTGAACAAATGTGACAGAATTACGCTGAATTCTTATATTAACCGTAATATAAAATGATCTAATCGGGTCTCTGTTTGCCTTATCCTAGAAGTTTAGTAGTGGATTTTACTCGCCATTTCATGCGCTTTGAGATGCCGCTTAGCCCAATAAGCTATCTGAAATAGGAGCGATGTAACTTGAACAAATGTGATAGAATTTCGCTGAATTCTTAAATTAACCATAATATGAAATGACCTAATCGGGTCTCTGTTTGCCCTACCCTAGAAGTTTAATAGAGCATTTTACTCGTCATTTCATACGCTTTGAGATGCCGCCTAGCCAGTACGCTATCTGAAATAGGAGCGACGTAAATTGAACAAATGTGATAGAATTTCCCTGAAATCTTATATTAACCGTAATATAAAATGATCTAGTCGGGTCTCTGTTTGCATTACCCGAGAAGTTTAATAGTGCATTTTACTCGCCATTCCACGCGCTTTAAGATGCCGCCTATCCGAGTACGCTTTCTGAAATAGGAGCGACGTAAGTTGAACAAATGTGATAGAATAACGCTGAATTCTTATATTAACCGTAATATAAAATGGTCTAATCGGGTCTCCGTTTGCCTTATCCTAGAAGTTTAATAGTGCATTTTACTCGCCATTCCACGCGCTTTAAGATACCGCGCCGCCCAATACGCTATCTGAAATAGGAGCGACGTAAATTGAACAAATGTGATAGAATTTCGCTGAATTCTTATATTAACCAAAATATAAAATGATCTAATCGGGTCTCTGATTGCCCTATCATAGAAGATTAATAGTGCATTTTACTCGCCATTCCACGCGCTTTAAGATGCCGCTCAGCCCAGTATGCTATCTGAAATAGGAAGGACGTAAATTGAACAAATGTGTTAGAATTTTGCTGAATTCTTAAATTAACCATAATATAAAATGATCTAATCGGGTCTCTGATTGCCCTACCCTAGAAGTTTAATAGTGCATTTTACTCGTCATTTCATGCGCTTTGAGATGCCGCTTAGCCCAATTAGCTGTCTGAAATAGGAGCGACGTAAATTGAACAAATGTGATAGAAGTTCCCTGAATACTTACATTAACCTTAATGTAAAATGATCTAATCGGGTCTCTGTTCGCCCTGCCCTAGAAGTTTAATAGTGCATTTTACTCGTCATTTCATGCGCTTTGAGATGCCGCTTAGCCCAATACGCTATCGGAAATATAAGCGACGTAAAATGAACAAATGTGATAGGATTTCGCTGAATTCTTAAATTAACCATAATATAAAATGATCTAATCGGGTCTCTATGTGCCCAACCCTAGAAGCTTAATAGTGCATTTTACTCGCCCTTTCGTGCGCTGTGAGATGCCGCTTAGCCCAATACGCTATCTGAAATAGGAGCGACGTAAATTGAACAAATGTGATAGAATTTCGCTGAATTCTTAAATTAACCATAATATAAAATGATCTAATGGGGTCTCTGTTTGCCCTACCCTAGAAGTTTAATAGTGCATTTTACTCGCCATTCCACGCGGTTTAAGCTGCCGCCTAGCCCAGTACGCTATCTGAAATAGGAGCAACGTAACTTGAACAAATGTGACAGAATTACGCTGAATTCTTATATTAACCGTAATATAAAATGATCTAATCGGGTCTCTGTTTGCCTTATCCTAGAAGTTTAATAGTGGATTTTACTCGCCATTTCATGCGCTTTGAGATGCCGCTTAGCCCAATAAGCTATCTGAAATAGGAGCGATGTAACTTGAACAAATGTGATAGAATTTCGCTGAATTCTTAAATTAACCATAATATGAAATGACCTAATCGGGTCTCTGTTTGCCCTACCCTAGAAGTTTAATAGAGCATTTTACTCGTCACTTCATACGCTTCGAGATGCCGCCTAGCCCAGTACGCTATCTGAAATAGGAGCGACGTAAATTGAACAAATGTGATAGAATTTCCCTGAAATCTTATATTAACCGTAATATAAAATGATCTAATCGGGTCTCTGTTTGCATTACCCGAGAAGTTTAATAGTGCATTTTACTCGCCATTCCACGCGCTTTAAGATGCCGCCTATCCGAGTACGCTTTCTGAAATAGGAGCGACGTAAATTGAACAAATGTGATAGAATTTCGCTGAATTCTTATATTAACCAAAATATAAAATGATCTAATCGGGTCTCTGATTGCCCTATCATAGAAGATTAATAGTGCATTTTACTCGCCATTCCACGCGCTTTAAGATGCCGCTCAGCCCAGTATGCTATCTGAAATAGGAAGGACGTAAATTGAACAAATGTGATAGAATTTTGCTGAATTCTTAAATTAACCATAATATAAAATGATCTAATCGGGTCTCTGATTGCCCTACCCTAGAAGTTTAATAGTGCATTTTACTCGTCATTTCATGCGCTTTGAGATGCCGCTTAGCCCAATTAGCTGTCTGAAATAGGAGCGACGTAAATTGAACAAATGTGATAGAAGTTCCCTGAATACTTACATTAACCTTAATGTAAAATGATCTAATCGGGTCTCTGTTCGCCCTGCCCTAGAAGTTTAATAGTGCATTTTACTCGTCATTTCATGCGCTTTGAGATGCCGCTTAGCCCAATACGCTATCGGAAATATAAGCGACGTAAAATGAACAAATGTGATAGGATTTCGCTGAATTCTTAAATTAACCATAATATAAAATGATCTAATCGGGTCTCTATGTGCCCAACCCTAGAAGCTTAATAGTGCATTTTACTCGCCCTTTCGTGCGCTGTGAGATGCCGCTTAGCCCAATACGCTATCTGAAATAGGAGCGACGTAAATTGAACAAATGTGATAGAATTTCGCTGAATTCTTAAATTAACCATAATATAAAATGATCTAATGGGGTCTCTGTTTGCCCTACCCTAGAAGTTTAATAGTGCATTTTACTCGCCATTCCACGCGGTTTAAGCTGCCGCCTAGCCCAGTACGCTATCTGAAATAGGAGCAACGTAACTTGAACAAATGTGACAGAATTACGCTGAATTCTTATATTAACCGTAATATAAAATGATCTAATCGGGTCTCTGTTTGCCTTATCCTAGAAGTTTAATAGTGGATTTTACTCGCCATTTCATGCGCTTTGAGATGCCGCTTAGCCCAATAAGCTATCTGAAATAGGAGCGATGTAACTTGAACAAATGTGATAGAATTTCGCTGAATTCTTAAATTAACCATAATATGAAATGACCTAATCGGGTCTCTGTTTGCCCTACCCTAGAAGTTTAATAGAGCATTTTACTCGTCACTTCATACGCTTCGAGATGCCGCCTAGCCCAGTACGCTATCTGAAATAGGAGCGACGTAAATTGAACAAATGTGATAGAATTTCCCTGAAATCTTATATTAACCGTAATATAAAATGATCTAATCGGGTCTCTGTTTGCATTACCCGAGAAGTTTAATAGTGCATTTTACTCGCCATTCCACGCGCTTTAAGATGCCGCCTATCCGAGTACGCTTTCTGAAATAGGAGCGACGTAAGTTGAACAAATGTGATAGAAAACGCTGAATTCTTATATTAACCGTAATATAAAATGGTCTAATCGGGTCTCCGTTTGCCTTATCCTAGAAGTTTAATAGTGCATTTTACTCGCCATTCCACGCGCTTTAAGATACCGCGCCGCCCAATACGCTATCTGAAATAGGAGCGACGTAAATTGAACAAATGTGATAGAATTTCGCTGAATTCTTATATTAACCAAAATATAAAATGATCTAATCGGGTCTCTGATTGCCCTACCCTAGAAGTTTAATAGTGCATTTTACTCCCCATTTCATGCGCTTTGAGATGCCGCTTAGCCGAATACGCTATCTGAAATAGGAGCGACGTAAATTAAACAAATGTGATAGAATTTCGCTGAATTCTTATATTAACCAAAATATAAAATGATCTAACCGGGTCTCTGATTGCCCTATCATAGAAGTTTAATAGTACATTTACTCGCCACTCCACGCGCTTTAAGATGCCGCCTATCCGAGTACGCTATCTGAAATAGCAGCGACGTAAATTGAACAAATGTGATAGAATTTCGCTGAATTCTTATATTAACCAAAGTATAAAATGATCTAATCGAGTCTCTGTTTGCCCTACCCTAGAAGATTAATAGTGCATTTTACTCGCCATTCCGCGCGCTTTAAGTTGCCGCTTAGCCCAATACGCTATCTGAAATAGGAGCGACGTAAATTGAACAAATGTGATAGAATTTCGCTGAATTCTTATATTAACCGTAATATAAAATGATCTAATCGGGTCTCTGTTTGCCTTACCCTATAAGTTTAATAGTGCATATTACTCGCCATTTCATGCGCTTTGAGATGCCGCTTAGCCCAATATGCTATCTGATATAGGAGCGACGTAAATTGAACAAATGCGATAGAATTACGCTGAATTCTTATATTAACCAAAACATAAAATGATCTAATCGGGTCTCTGATTGCCCTATCATAGAAGATTAATAGTGCATTTTACTCGCCATTCCACGCGCTTTAAGATGCCGCCTAGCCCAGTATGCTATCTGAAATAGGAACGACGTAAATTGAACAAATGTAATAGAATTTTGCTGAATTCTTAAATTAACCATAATATAAAATCATCTAATCGGGTCTCTGATTGCCTTACCCTAGAAGTTTAATAGTGCATTTTACTCGCCAATCCACGCGCTTTAAGATGCCGCCTAGCCCAGTACGCTATCTGAAATAGGAACGACGTAAATTGAACAAATGTGATAGAATTTTGCTGAATTCTTAAATTAACCATGATATAAAATGATCTAATCGGGTCTCTGTTTGCCATACCCTAGAAGTTTAATAGTGGATTTTGCTCGCCATTTCATGCGCTTTGAGATGCCGCTTAGCCCAATACGCTATCTGAAATAGGAGCGACGTAAATTGAACAAATGTGATAGAATTTCCCTGAATTCTTATATTAACCTTAATGTAAAATGATCTAATCGGGTCTCTGTTCGCCCTACCCTAGAAGTTGAATAGTGCATTTCACTCGCCATTCATGCGCTTTGAGATGCCGCATAGCCCAGTACGCTATCTGAAATAGGAACGACGTAAATTGAACAAATGTGATAGAATTTCGTTGAATTCTTAAATTAACCATAATATACAATGATCTAATCGGGTCTCTGATTGCCCTATCATAGAAGATTAATAGTGCATTTTACTCGCCATTCCACGCGCTTTAAGATGCCGGCTAGCCCAGTAGGCTATCTGAAATAGGAGTGACGTAAATTGAACAAATGTAATAGAATATCCGTGAATTCTTATATTAACCTTAATGTATAATGATCTAATCGGGTCTCTGTTCGCCTTACCATAGAAGTCTAATGGTGCATTTCACTCGCCATTTCATGCGCTTTGAGATGCCGCTTAGCCCAATACGCTATCTGAAATAGGAGCGACGTAAGTTGAACAAATGTGATAGAATTTCGCTGAATTCTTTTATTAACCATAATGTAAAATGATCTGATCGGGTCTCTGTTCGCCCTAACCTAGAAGTTTAATAGTGAATTATATTCGCCACTTCATGCGCTTTGAGATGCCGCTTAGCCGAATACGCTATCTGAAATAGGAGCGACGTAAATTGAACAAATGTGATACAATTTCCCTGAAATCTTATATTAAACAAAATATAAAATGATCTAATCGGGTCTCTGATTGCCCTACCATAGATGTTTAGTAGAGCATTTTACTCGCCATTCCACGCGCTTTAAGATGCCGCTAAGCCCAATACGCTATCTGGAATAGGAGCGACGTAAATTGAACAAACGTGATAGGATTTCGCTGAATCCTTATATTAACCAAAATATAAAGTGATCTAATCGGGTCTCTGATTGCCCTACCATAGAAGTTTAGTAGAGCATTTTACTCGCCATTCCACGCGCTTTAAGATGCCGCGTGTCCCAATACGCTATCTGAAATGGGAGCGACGTAAATTGAACAAATGTGATAGAATTTCGCTGAATTCTTAAATTAACCATAATATAAAATGATCTAATCGAGTCTCTGTTCGCCCTACCCTAGAAGTTTAATAGTGCATTTCACTCGACATTTCATGCGCTTTGAGATGCCGCTTAGCCCAATAAGCTATCTGAAATAGGAGCGACGTAAATTGAACAAATGTGATAGAATTTCGCTGAATTCTTATATTAACCAAAATATAAAATGATCTAATCGGGTCTCTGATTGCCCTATCATAGAAGTGTAATAGTGCATTTTACTCGTCATTTCATGCGCTTTGAGATGCCGCTTTGCCCAATACGCTATCTGAAATAGAAGCGACGTAAATTGAACGAATGTGATAGAATTTCGCTGAATTCTTAAATTAACCATAATATAAAATGATCTAATCGGGTCCCTGTTCGCCCTATCATAGAACTTTAATAGTGCATTTTACTCGCCCTTCCACGCGCTTTAAGATGCCGTCTAGCCCAGTACGCCAACTGAAATATGAGCGACGTAAATTGAACAAATGTGATAGAATTTCGCTGAATTCTTATATTAACCTTAATGTAAAATGATCTAATCGGGTCTCTGTTCGCCCTATCATAGAACTTTAATAGTGCATTTTATTCGCCATTTCATACGCTTTGAGATGTCGCTTAGCCCAATACGCTATCTGAAATAGGAGCGATGTAAATTGAACAAATGTGATAGAATTTCGCTGAATTCATATATTGACCATAATGTAAAATGATCTAATCGGGTCTCCGTTCGACCTAGCCTAGAAGTTTAATGGTGCATTTTATTCGCCATTTCATGCGCTTTGAGTTGCCGCTTAGCCCAATACGCTATCTGAAATAGGAGCGACGTAAATTGAACAAATGTGATAGAATTTCCCTGAAATCTTATATTGAACAAAATATAAAATGATCTAATTGGGGCTCTGATTGCCCTATCATAGAAGTTTAGTAGTGCATTTTACTCGCCATTCCACGTGCTTTAAGATATCGCCTAGCCCAGTACGCTATCTGAAATAGGAGCGACGTAAGTTGAACAAATGTGATAGAATTACGCTGAATTCTTATATTAACCGTAATATAAAATGATCTAACCGGGTCTCTGTTTGAATTATCCTAGAAGTTTGACAGTGCATTTCACTCGCCATTTCATGCGCTTTGAGATGCCGCTTAGCCCAATACGCTATCTGAAATAGGAGCGACGTAAATTGAACAAATGTGATAGAATTTCGCTGAATCCTTATATTAACCAAAATATAAAATGATCTAATCGGGTCTCTGATTGCCCTATCATAGAAGTTTAATAGTGCATTTTACTCGCCATTCCACGCGCTTTGAGACGACGCCTAGCCCAGTACGCTATCTGAATTAGGAGCGACGTAAATTGAACAAATGTGATAGGATTTCGCTGAATTCTTATATTAACCAAAATATAAAATGATCTAATCGGGTCTCTGATTGCCCTATCATAGAAGGCTAATAGTGAATTTCACTCGCCATTCCACGCGCTTTAAGATGCCGACTAGCCCAGTACGCTATCTGAAATAGGAGCGACGTAAATTGAACAAATTTGATAGAATTTCGCTGAATTCTTTTATTAACCATAATGTAAAATGATCTGATCGGGTCTCTGTTCGCCCTAACCTAGAAGTTTAATAGTGAATTTTATGCGCCACTTCATGCGCTTTGAGATGCCGCTTAGCCGAATACGCTATCTGAAATAGGAGCGACGTAAATTGAACAAATGTGATACAATTTCCCTGAAATCTTATATTAAACAAAATATAAAATGATCTAATCGGGTCTCTGATTGCCCTACCATAGAAGTTTAGTAGAGCATTTTACTCGCCATTCCACGCGCTTTAAGATGCCGCTAAGCCCAATACGCTATCTGGAATAGGAGCGACGTAAATTGAACAAACGTGATAGGATTTCGCTGAATCCTTATATTAACCAAAATATAAAGTGATCTAATCGGGTCTCTGATTGCCCTACCATAGAAGTTTAGTAGAGCATTTTACTCGCCATTCCACGCGCTTTAAGATGCCGCGTGTCCCAATACGCTATCTGAAATGGGAGCGACGTAAATTGAACAAATGTGATAGAATTTCGCTGAATTCTTAAATTAACCATAATATAAAATGATCTAATCGAGTCTCTGTTCGCCCTACCCTAGAAGTTTAATAGTGCATTTCACTCGACATTTCATGCGCTTTGAGATGCCGCTTAGCCCAATAAGCTATCTGAAATAGGAGCGACGTAAATTGAACAAATGTGATAGAATTTCGCTGAATTCTTATATTAACCAAAATATAAAATGATCTAATCGGGTCTCTGATTGCCCTATCATAGAAGTGTAATAGTGCATTTTACTCGTCATTTCATGCGCTTTGAGATGCCGCTTTGCCCAATACGCTATCTGAAATAGAAGCGACGTAAATTGAACGAATGTGATAGAATTTCGCTGAATTCTTAAATTAACCATAATATAAAATGATCTAATCGGGTCTCCGTTCGACCTAGCCTAGAAGTTTAATGGTGCATTTTATTCGCCATTTCATGCGCTTTGAGTTGCCGCTTAGCCCAATACGCTATCTGAAATAGGAGCGACGTAAATTGAACAAATGTGATAGAATTTCCCTGAAATCTTATATTGAACAAAATATAAAATGATCTAATTGGGGCTCTGATTGCCCTATCATAGAAGTTTAGTAGTGCATTTTACTCGCCATTCCAGGCGCTTTAAGATACCGTCTAGCCCAATACGCTATCTGAAATAGGAGCGACGTAAATTGAACAAATGTGATAGAATTTCCCTGAAATCTTATATTGAACAAAATATAAAATGATCTAATTGGGGCTCTGATTGCCCTATCATAGAAGTTTAATAGTGCATTTTACTCGCCATTCCACGCGCTTTGAGACGACGCCTAGCCCAGTACGCTATCTGAATTAGGAGCGACGTAAATTGAACAAATGTGATAGGATTTCGCTGAATTCTTATATTAACCAAAATATAAAATGATCTAATCGGGTCTCTGATTGCCCTATCATAGAAGGCTAATAGTGAATTTCACTCGCCATTCCACGCGCTTTAAGATGCCGACTAGCCCAGTACGCTATCTGAAATAGGAGCGACGTAAATTGAACAAATTTGATAGAATTTCCCTGAATTCTTAAATTAACCATAATATAAAATGATCTAATCGGGTTTCTGTTCGCCCTAGCCGAGAAGATTAATAGTGCATTGTATTCGCCATTTCATGCGCTTTGAGATGCCGCTTAGCCCAATACGCTATCTGAAATAGGAGTGACGTAAATTCAACAAATGTGATAGAATTACGCTTAATTCTTATATTAACCGTAATATAAAATGTTCTAATCGGGTCTCTCTTTCCCTTACCCTAGAAGTTTAACAGTGCACTTCACTCGCCATTTCATGCGCTTTGAGATGCCGCTTAGCCCAATACGCTATCTGAAATAGGAGCGACGTAAATTGAACAAATGTGATAGAATTTCCCTGAATTCTTATATTAACCTTAATGTAAAATGATCTAATCGGGTCTCTGTTCGCCCTACCCTAGAAGTTGAATAGTGCATTTCACTCGCCATTTCATGCGCTTTGAGAGGCCGCATAGCCCAGTACGCTATCTGAAATAGGAACGACGTAAATTGAACAAATGTGATAGAATTTCC